>JAPKLW010000305.1:53452-97943 GCA_026898455.1 Plectranthus barbatus
CCAGTAAATCAAGATCATAACAAGCCCTAGTTTTCATAAACTACGAATCAGAAAGGCAATTAATTCAATTCAATCATATGCAGACATAATATTCGAAACCCTAGAATCTACAGAGAATTTAGCTATGCAAAGACATAATCATAATTAACATAAAAAGATAAAACCTAAAATAGTCTTGCATAAATAAAAACTCGAATCAGGAATAATCCTGAGTTGTTGCCACAATGTAACCCAAATGTGAAAAATAAACTCAAAACTATAAATTGCTGCTATTGTCTTCTTCTCAATTGAAATCCCAAAATTAACACCACAATTTTCGACCTAGAGAGGGCTTTATATAGATATCTTGGATGTATCCTTTAGGCTTAGGATTAAGATACAAATCTATCTCAAAAACTAAGAAAAATTCACCAAAAGAAGTCGGCGTCGACCGACGAGGCCTCCCGTCGGTCGACGTGGAAGTTCGGATCAACCCTTGCATCGATCTTGAATTTTTTGTCGACTTTGATCCACGCACGCCGGCGTCAATCGAGGTGGAACACCTTGCGCCGATTGCCTTTTCCTCTCAACTTTGATCGACGCGGGTCTGCTTCGATCGAAGCCGAGATTCCTTCCTCCGGGCTTCATCTCTTCCTTAGTCATTTTTCGTCCCAAAAACCTGCAAAGCATACCATCACAAGCATCTAATGTGCAATAACCCTATCATGCATGCAAAAGTGAATAAACTACTCTAAAAACACTAAGAATGCAAAAGAAACTCATTGATAAGTTAGTGAAAATACGGACTTATCTCACACAGACTTTGATTTTTTTTCAAATGTGCGTGTAAGAGTGCATGACAACTCATTTATAATTCGATCTCATTTATGAGTACAATAGCACTCATTTGTATTTTGGTGCAGAATTAAATTTGCATCCACTCATATTATCATATAAGATTCACATGCATGCATGGCCTACTATCACAACATTATTATTCAATTTTAATAATTTCAAATTTCAAAATTTTAAAAAAAATTAATTAAGGTTTGTTGGTCCCGAAATCAGAGTATAAATGTAAGCAGCGAAGTTTTAATCGATCTTGCACTTGTATGAAAACTGACTTTCAGAGACTCGGTTTTCAGTTTTGGTAAAACTCAGTTTTAAGCTCAGAGTAAGTTTAAGTTTTAAGTTCAAGTATACACTTCCATACTTAGCCAAGTATTGAAGATTTCAAATAAGCAAGCAAACTTAAAGTGCAGAAACTTAAAGAAAGTGATAAATGACTCAGGATATTTTATAGTGGTTCGGAATCAAAGTCCTACGTCCACTCTTCCGAACTTAATCAGGAAATTCACTAAGAATCAGTTTATAAGCCTTCTCACGATCTATGGCTAGCCCGTTGGAAACCTTCGTACTTCGGTCTGCTAGCGTCACTCGCCCAAAAACTCCTTGTTCATGCTTCCTTCTTCAGCTTGAAGTGAAGACGCACCTCGCAGCCTTCAATCTAGATGATGGATGTTTACTGTTCTTCCTAGAACTTCAAGGTTGTTGGCAATGCCCGTGATAATCAGTATCCCAGAGTAGGAAACTGGCTGCTGTGATTATTACTTGAAAAGTAATAATCCCCTAGTGTTAGCTTAAGCTTAGAAAGCTTCAGCCTCGTGCACTCAAATAGATACACAGAATAAGTAGCTTAAGTTAGAAGACCTAAGCCTCGTGTTCAGATAACACGAAGATTCAGAGAGCTTTTGAGAGCTTTTGACTTTTCAGTTCGACAGAGTTTTTGCTTAGCTTTTCGTGAGATTCTGGTGTTTTCTTCTGTCGAAGTGTTGGACTATTTATAGTCTGCTGGGGCAACAATTTGAATTTCTGTCCGTTAGACTCGTCGATCCACCCGTTAGAGACAAAGATTGGGTCATCCTATCATAGCCCATTCTCCTGGTCTGCTCTGTCGTCTGCTTTTCACTTTTGGCAGTGTACTTTCTACCTACTTTTGTCAGACCAAGTTTCAGTCCGAGGAATCTAAGTTTAAGTTCCTCGTACTAACTTTGACACTTTAAGGAATCATTAATATGACTTTGAGTTCCACTTCAGATTCCTTGTATCTTCTTGCTCTTCACGTGCTCTTAAGTTCTGAAACTGAAAACTGAGATTCTCCAAACTCAGTTTTAAGTTTCCTCTTGAATGGCAACGTAGGTGAAACTGAAAACTAAAATCCTCCTGATTTCAAGTTTTAAGTTTCTGCTCTTCTTCGTGAAAAGTCAGTTTCCCAAAACTGACTTTTTGTGCACTTTAAGTTTCAAGCTCCGAAACTTATTCTTCAGCATTTCAAGTTTTGCGGAGTCTTCATTTCAAGTTCTGCAACTTGATTCTTGACATCTTGAGCCTTGACTTCAAATAATTCTTTCTTCAGAAAGTAAGCTTCTTGTCAGCTCGATCTTGATCTTCTAGTTTCTATTACAACTCGATTTATCCTATACAAGGATTACATGAAGAAACATACTAGAAACTTAGAAGTCGGTTTTGACACACCAAAACATCAAACAAGGGTACACTGAAACTTAGTTTCTAACAATTTCCCCCTTTTTGGTGTTGTCAAAACCACTTATCTAAAGTCAGGAAAAAAGAGACATTTGATAAACTGAGTTTACAAAAGACACTACTCAGAATACCAATCATTTAACCGACCTACTCTATTTGATCTTCCCCCTGAATTGGAGAGATATTTCTCGATCAATCAAAATAGAGCGAAATGTTAGATTTGTTGATCACACTGCAAAATGTGAGTTCTGCCAGGTTAAAAAAAACAGTTAGAGGAGTGAGAGAGAGACAATGAGATTTTGTCTTCAATCCAGTTTTCAGTTTTTCATTAGATAGTGAAAATTACAAGTACAGATCAAAAACTGAAAACTGAAAATCAGAAATTTCAAAAACTTGAAAACTTGAAACCCATAGACTTACGGAGGAGGTTGCTCTGATAAAGATGGCTTGGATTCAGAGAGTTTTGCGGCCAAATCCATGAGTGCTTTCCAGTGAGCTTCCCTCCTTTGCTCTTCAGCTTCTTCTCTCATCACCCTCTCTGCTTCTTCTGCTTCCCTCCTTCTCTTCTCCTCTTCTTCTTTCTTTTTCCTCTTCTCCTTCTCCTTTTTCCGCTCCTCTTCCCCCTTTTTGACAACATCAAAGAGGGTCGAGACAGTCTGCTTAATGGAGGAGATGGATTCGGCAGTTTCAGCATCCTTTTTGTCCTTCGCATCCAGCCTCGCCTTAACCTCCTGGTTTTCCTACCTTATTGCTCCTATCTGAGTTCGCACATAGTTCTTCATTTCAGCAAAGAAGGCGGATGGAGAATTGCTCGGGTGGCTTGGTATGAAATTTCAGCACGTTGGACCATGGGCATCTCAGTGATGATCACAGTTGGAGCAAAAGGCACTATACCACCCGTCACCCTCCTTTCTTCTTCCTCTATGGCCCATCTTTCATCATCTTCCTGCTTCTTCCTTTCTCGCTCAGCCACCTAGAGCTTAATCTTGCTCCCAATCTTCTTCGCCCTTATCAGATTGGCAGTTTTGGCAAGATGCGTAACACCAGTGCCTATGATTTGATAGATTAGCTCGGCTGCTCTCTCTGCAGTATTTTGCACAGTCAGTTCCAGAGAGAGAGAGAGAGAGAGAGAGAGTCTACTCCAATTCCTCCTTTTCAAGCTCGGCCTCAGAAAGCTCCTTCTTGGCCTTCTCCACCTCAGCTTCCAAACTCCTCTGCTGCTCAGAGAGTCTCCTCACCTTCTCTATCCTGGCAGCAATAATCTTCTGATAATCATCCGGAGTTGGAGCTGGAACTTGAATCAAGTCAGTTTCAGCGTGGGAGAGAGAGACTTGAGAAATGGGGATTGCAGAAATGGGAGTTTCAGTTTCAGCTTCGGGTTCAAGAGAAAAGTCAGCAGGGGGGAGCCTGTGTGCATCCAAGTATGGATTCTTCTCATCTAGAGTTTGTTGCCTGTAAGCGCATAAGAGTCTGCTCCTTACCTTCCCCTCAGTCATCTGCCTTCTTTCTGCCTGGGCACTCCACTCATTTGCCCATACTTCCTCAGACCTCCAGAAGGTAAGCCCAAGCCGTGCTTGCATGATAGGATGATCTTCCTCATCAAGCTCGTGCTTCACCAGGTCGAAATGCCTCCACCGCCTGAACTCCTCTTTCAGAACATCGATCATTGCATTCTCCTCCTCTGCCAGAATGTCAGGGTAGAGCAATATAATTTCTTCAGTTACTCTCCGCTCTACCCTTTCAGAGATTTCTGCAGCCCAGAGGATCAGCTTGGCATCGCCAACATCTGTCAAATCAATCGGTGGGCACCAGATTTTCAATCTTTCAGTTGTGTTCTCCGAATGAGGTAGCCGACTGAGAGGTATTCTATAAGCATCAAACTGACTGGGCTTGGATAGTAGATTTTTATTCCTTGAGTCCTATGGATGGTATCTCCACACCCCATGTCTATCTCTTGAGAAATCGAACTCATCATGGATGGTGGGATCTTCCAGGTCCATCTCTGTATCTGAAGGGGTCAGGGAGTCATCAGAAGATACTTCTGTTTCAGTATTACCTCCCTTTCCACCTTTTAAAGGCTCAGCTTGAGTATGGGAGGAGGATTCCCCTTGCGCAGCCCCTCCTGCCTGAGAAGTTGATTCTGCCAGTTTTTTCGGGGTGGTCGCCTGCAATTTCTCAGCTTTCTTCAGAGCCTTTTCGTGCTCGACAAGCACACATTCCAGAATTTCTTTTGCTAATAGGGCAACTATACTCGCCGGTTGTTCAAGGTCGGTCGCCCCTTGGAGTGTTTCAGTTTGAGCAGCAAGCTCAGATTCCACGAAGATTTCTACTTCTTGCTCCTTCTGAGCACCCTGATCATACCCATGAGCTTCTCTGTAAAGCTGGGCAAATGCACCTTCAGACATTAGTGTTGTTGCGAAGGTGGCCACAGGGTCTTTGAATTCCAGTTTCTTGCGCGCCTCCACTCTGTAGTAGTCATACTCTTGTCCTTTCCTTTTCTTCCTCGGCTCCTTCTCAACCACCTGCTTCTTGCCCTTTTTGGCACTTTCAGCGGCCTCTGCTTCAGCTTTCTTCCGTTCAGCCTCCTCCAACCTCATCCTCTTGCTCCCCTTCTCTGTCACCTCCCTCTCACCTTCCTTCAGAGGCGTTTCCTGCCTTGATGGAGTGGATCGGGGTTTCTTCACAACAACAGAGATAACACCAAATCTCCCCTTCGGTGGGCTCAGCTCCTTTTTAGTTTCATACTTCTTTCTGAGCCTTCGGTGTGGCTTGCTCGTCACATCACCAAGATGTGTCAGGGTCGAAAGATCCTCCATCGCCTGTTGAAAGCTACCTTCCCTCTCCGACTCAGTTTCTTCATCATCAGAACTACTGACCTCCTTCAGGTCGTGTTTGGGTGGAAGGAAATTGGTAGGTATTAGAGCTTCTCCATCGTCTACCACCTGCATCACCTTCTCTAGCAGGTAGCTAACTTTCAACCCGAAGCCCACACCCTTGGTGTTCCTCCTCTCCACATTATCCAAGAACCTTTCAAACACAAACTCAGCCCAGTTGCCCCGCACCTCATCATCCAGGGCTATCAATACTGAGTATTTCTTCTTGCTTATCTCAGAATGAGAGCCCACTTCACATTGCAGCATGCAAATGGCAATATCCCCCAAGAACTTGTAAAATGCATCAAGTTCTGAGGTCTTGTGATTGACCTTCCATCCAGTGGTGATCTCCTCCTTCTTCCACTTCGCCCAATGGTTCTCCATATGTTTCTTCGCCTGTTGGGCTCCGCCTCCTCGGGGATAGGTATGGATTTGGACACCATCATTTATGCAAGTAGAACACTTGACTCAGCAATTTTGGAGTGACCCTGATCGTCACACCCGCCACAAACGTATTGAAAGATTTCTTATCTGATGCCACCACGGCGTTGGCATAGAACTCCGCCACCAAGTATGGATGAAACCTCTTTGGTGTGGCAGAAAGAAAGTAGATCAACTCATCGCTTCTCAGTTTCTGTCCAAGACGGTGGTACAGGTAGAGAATCTTCTCCTTATGGACTTGAGCAGCCCGTTTTTGCTTTAGAGTAAGTTTTTCTGGGTGATCTTTGGCGAGTTTCAGCAGTTCGCCGTAAGGGATGAGATGATCAATGGTTGGTGATTCTTCGCGGCCGGAAGTAGAAGTACCCTGCTCTGGGTTCTGGGTTGTTGTACGTTTAGGCATATTGAATGTTAATGATTGGAAGTAATGAAGAGAATGAATGTCGGGTGCCTTGAATGCTTAAGGAATTTTTTGGGTTTGGAGATCGAAAATGAGAGCAGTAATGGTAAGGATCGTAAAGAGTAACCGTCAGAAATACGCTAGCTATTTAAAGAATTCGGAAATCCAGGTTGGACGGTTGGGATTGGGTCAACATTTTATGATCAAGGGCTGAGATCGTCCACCTGTTGAACTGCTCTGTGTCGATCTAACGTGGGGGAGCGGGGTCTCTTACGTGGCACTCCAGGATTGGACGACATATGTTCCGCAATAAAAGCGGTGTACTGGATAAACCACTATTTGAATTAAAATTATCCTGCCTCTCGCACTGAAAGCCGAAAACTTAAAAAAGTAAGTTTTAGTTTTTAAACGGAGAGTTTGAACTCAGTTTAAGTCCACAATCTTCCTTCAAGAAATCCAAAACTGAAAACTTAAAATCTTAAGTTTTCAAAAATCAGTTTTTCAGTTTCGACGATAATACCACTTATATAAAAAATGGCTAAGTATGAAGCCATAAACTGAAAACTTAGAATCATCCAGAAACTAAAAATTTTCAATCTTCAGATCTTCAATTTTCTTCACTGACACCACTTGAAATTTCAAAAGGATCAAAGATATAAAACAGAGAGCTGGGACTCAGTTTTAATCTGCATCTTCTCTATTTTTCTTAAGATTTGAAAGATAACAAGTCCAGATACTGAAAACTGAGAGCTGGGACTCAGTTTTATTCCGCAACTATTCCTCTTCGATTGAGATCTCATCAAACTCTAGCAATCCAAGTTTGATGCAAAGCTCCTCGAATCGAGTTTCTGGAAGTGGTTTGGTGAAGATATCTGCCAATTGATCTTCAGTTCTGATATACTCCACCGAAACATCCTTCTTCTCTACGTGATCTCTGATGAAGTGATGACGAATATCGATATGCTTTGTCCTCGAATGATGAGCTGGATTCTTGGTGATACAATTAGCACTGCTATTGTCACAATAAATTGGTACGTATCCAGTTTCCACTTCATAATCCAAAAGTTGTTGCTTGATCCAAAGAACTTGAGCACAGCAACTAGCAGTGGCTACATACTCGGCTTCAGTGGTTGATGTAGCTACGGAATGCTGCTTCTTGCTAAACCAACTAATAAGCTTGTGGCCTAGGAACTAACAAGTTCCACTTGTGCTCTTTCGATCAATTTTGCATCCTCCAAAATCTGAATCTGAATAAGCATTGAGAGTCAGTTCGTCAGTTTTGGGGTACCAAATACCTAAAGACTCAGTTCCTTTGAGGTATTTCACAATCCTCTTTGCAGCATTCATGTGCGACTTCTTGGGATTTGCTTAAAATCTCACACAAACACCAACAACGTAGGAGATATCTGGCCTGCTTGCAGTCAGATATAAAAGAGATCCGATAATTCCTCTATAGCTCATTGGGTTTACTGTTTCTCCATCTTCATCGAGATTAATCTGAGCACTGGGGCTCATCGGAATCCTCAAGGGCTTAGTTTTCTCTGGACAAAACTTATTGATCAAGTCCTTGGTATACTTCTTCTGATTGATGAAGATTCCTCCTTCAAACTGAATAACTTGAAGACCGAGGAAATAAGTCAGCTTGCCCATCATGCTCATCTGGAAATTGCTTTGCATTAGTTGGGCAAACCTCTCGCATAACTTCAAGTTCTTGCATCCGAAATGATATCATCGACATATATTTGAACCAACAGAATGTCAGTTCCATCATTGATTCTGAATAAGGTTGTGTCGATCTTTCCTTTTTGGAAATCGTTCTTGAGAAGTAACTGAGACAAAGTCTCATACCAGGCTCTGGGCACCTGCTTCAATCCATAAAGAGCCTTTCTCAACTTGAAAACTTGGTTTCCTTCTTCGAAGCCTGGGGGCTATTCAACATATACTTCTTCTTTGAGCTCCCCATTCAGAAACTCATTCTTCACATCTATCTGAAAAACTGTGAAGTTGTGATGTGCGGCATAGGCTAAGAATAGTCTGATGGCTTCAAGTCTAGTAATTGGAGCAAAAGTCTCATCGAAATCGATTCCTTCACACTGAGCATATCCTTTTGCAACCAGTCTTGCTTTGTTTCTCACGATGGTGCCTGTTTCATCTCTCTTATTCTTGAAAACCCACTTCGTTCCAATAACAGCTTGATGGGTTGGTCTGTCCACCAAGTACCATACATTGTTGCACTTGAACTTAGCCAATTCCTCTTGCATGGCATTAATCCAATCTGTGGATTTCAGAGCATCTCCAATCCTTGTTGGTTCTGGCTGTTGAGAGATAAAACACGATAATAGAGCACTTCCTTGATGAGTGCGAACTGGATTTGCAATGTTGTCCAACACAACATCTTCAGGATGATGTCTTAACCACTTTGGCTTCTGGAGCTGAGTAACCTCGATCGGTTGAATGAAAGCTCCAGGAAAGTCAGTTCCTGAAACTGGAACACTGGTTAGGGTTGACTCTACCATAGCCAAATTATCTTATCTTGAGGCTTGATCTTCCACAACTGGATTTGTTCCTTCTTCTCCAGTGTTTGCAGCTTCAATTTCCAGTTCATGACCTTCGGGATTGACCTCTTCTGGTTGGGCATCTTTATTTCCAGCAAACTCAGTTTTGCGAAAGTCAGTTCCAGCTTGAGCGCCATTCTCAGTTTCATCTTGAACTTGAGTTCCCCCTTGATTTGTACCTGCATTAAGTGTTAGGGAATCTATGGCCTCAGCAAGAACTATAGCATCACTGGCATCTTGGCAGGTTGTACTCCAGCCGAATCATCTGGATTACTTGACATTTCGTTCATCGATCTAGTCTGAGAAACTGTATTAGCATCTTCTTTTTCAGAACTTAGTTTCTCATCGACATTCTTGATCTCACAATTATCAAGTTCCAGTTCTCTCAAGGTCCTGCGCACTAGAATAGACTCATCAAAATCAACATTACTTGTTACCTCCACAAGTCTCATAGTCTTGTTGAGTACCTTATATCCCTTGTATGAAGGATGTCCGTATCCGAGGAACACTTCTTCATCAGCTTTGGGACTAAAGGTATTCAGTTTCGACTTTCCATTATTATGAATGTAGTATGGAGAACTGAATGCACGAAGATGAGCTATAGAAGGCTTACGACCATTGTAGACCTCGTAGGGAGTTTTGTGATGACGACTGTTGATAGCACTTCTATTCTGTGTATAGCATGCCATCATCAAGGCTTCTCCCCAATATCCTTTGCTCAAACTTGCTTCAGCGAGCTTGGTCCTTACTGCTTCTTTAAGTGTGTGATTCCTTCTCTCCACAAGGCCATTTTGTTGAGGAGTCCTTGGAGCTGACTTCTCATGGGCAATTCCAGCGTCTGCGCAGAAATCCATCAAGGGTCCATTGTAGAACTCTGTTCCGTTGTCAGACCTTATCCTCTTCACGGTCACTCCTTTATTATTTTGCACCTGCAAAATCAGTTTTGGAAGCTGGAGCTTGACCTCGTCCTTTGTCTTCAGGAGCCTCACCCAAGTGTATCTCGAATAGTCATCAACAACTACAAGAGTAAATCTCTTCCCTCCGATGGTGGGTGGCTTGACTGGTCCGAAAACATCCATGTGCAGCAGCTCCAATATCTGGTCTGTGCTCACTGTTATAGGACGATTTTTGAATGAAGCTTTGGTCTGCTTCCCCATCTTACACGCTCTGCAAACTCCTTCCTTCTTGAATCTAGTTTGCAGTAGGCCTTCGACTAGCTTGTGCTTGACCAGATGTCTGATCGACTGAAAGTTGAGGTGGCTTAATCTCTTGTGCTACAGCCAATTTGTGCCTTCTTGAGATGAGCTTGTTGCGACAAGGCAAGTGTCAGTTTGGCCGCTCTCCCAATCCACGATAGAGAGACTTCCTTTTCTGATTCCTTTCAGTATGATCTCTTTGGAGTCTTTGTCTTTGATAAGGCACTCAGCTTCGGCAAATGTCACCTCGTATCTATTTTGGATAAGCTGACTAATATTCAGCAGATTGTAGTTGAGGTTGGTGACCAAGGATACGTTCTAGATGGTAATTCCATTGTATTCCACGAATCCTTTGCCTATGACTCTCCCCTTTGAATCATCACCAAACACTACAGGGGGTCCTCTCACCATTTCCAGCTTTGAGAGTAAGTTTCTTTCTCCGGTCATGTGGGCGGAACATCCACTATCAAGAATCCAAGCTCTCTTCTTCTTCTGGAGATGATTCCGATGTCCCTGTACCTGCAACACAGAGAAAGTTAGACCTTAGGTACCCGAGCTTCTGCGGGTCCTGCTGTGTTAGTCCTTTGGATCCACCCTTTGGGAATCCAAACTTGCTTCACCTTAAGAACCAGTGATTTCATCTCCACCTTACTCTTCATTATGAAATAGTGAATGCTATTTGGATGCATGTTAGAAGGAATGGTGGGTGTGTGTGAACTGTTTCAGGAAACTGGGTTTCTCGAAACTGAGTTTCCGGAAACTGAGTTCCTGGAAATCAAGTTCCTAGAAACTAAGTTCCTGTTGGAGTCTCGGAAGCCAAGTCCCGGGTGTGTAGTCTTCCTAGCCCTTGAAAAAGAAATTTGTTTGGGCTCAGACCTCAAGTAGGTGTTCCCCCTACTTGGATTAGTCCTTTTCTCATGAGAAGTATGATTATAGGACCTCGGATTTCTGAAATTCGGACGTGAAACTGACTTTCTGGCAAACTCAGTTTCAGTTGCTGAAATGGGTTTCCTCGCATTAGGAACAGATTGCTTCACCCATTTCTTAGGCATTGTTGGCTTCCTCTCAGGTTTATTCAGTTTAGAAACTGAATTATTCTTAAGTTTGGGAACTGAGTTCAGTTTTGGAACTGACTTTTTCCCTTTACCCTAAACAACCAAACTGGAGTTTTTGTCAAAATTGACTACTCCTTTACCTAGAAACTTAACTTCTAGGAATTTCCTTTAAAATGATGGTTTTTTAAATTTCCAGTTTCAGAAGTGGATGCATGATTGCTCAAAGCATTTTCTGAAAATCCTAACCCCGATTTATCAGAGGCGTCTCTTTGAGCTTTCAACGCCTCCTCAGTTTTGCTAGAGCTCGAATAAAGTGAGCAAATAAGTTTTTGGTCGCTAGCAACTTTGAGTTTTAAAGAATCACATTCCTCATAAAGGTTTTGAAATTTTTTAAGTAAAATGGAATGTTCTTCTTTCAGTTTAGTCAGCTCCTCACTGAGTGACCTCGATTCTTCGATCTCCTTGGTCAAGTTTGAAACTTCAAGTTTCAGTGAGGAGTTTTCTCCGACTAAAGCATTTTTCAATTCATAAAATTTAAAAAATTCGTTCAAAAGAATTTCAAGAGTGACATCATCTGAATCCGAGCAAATAGATTCAGTGTCCTCTTCCATGCATGCAGAAGAACTAGAAATTTGGTTGGAAATGGTTACCATTTTCGAAGTTTCAGCTTCTTCATCTGAACTCTCCTTTCCCATCTTGGCCATGAGAACCAGGAAGGCTTCTTGCTCCACTTCATTGTCCGACGTGTAATAACCATCATCATGGTCTGGGATGTCGGGCACTTCGGTTCTTGGGAGCATGGCCTTTGCAACGACCTTGGACGCTTTTTTCTCGAAAATCCTTTTCAGGCGCTCTCTCTCCTCTTTAGAAACAAGAGGGCACTCGTACTTAAGATGATTAGGTGAGTTGCATTCGAAGCACGCCTTGGGTGGTCTCTCACTGATCTTCTGTTCAGTTCCTTGTGAACTTTCAGTTTTGGCCTTGGCCTTCTCAAAAAGCTTTGTCAGCTTCCTCATCTGCTCTTCCAGCTCAGCAACTGAGCTTTCTTCTTCTCTTTTCTGTGAGTATGAGGTTGTGGGAGCCTCCTTGGTTGCAGATGATTGGTCACTTGGTCTCTCGGACTGATATGGCTTTTTGGGATGCCTTTGAAAATCTCTCTTTACGAAGAAGGCAGCATCTTCTTCGGGTGGTGAACTTGCATTTCAGACAGCTTCATTTTTGTTCACCATCTGGATGTCCCACTTGTGGGCTTGTAGTTGTGCGAAGACATCCTTTGTGGTCATCTTGGACAGATCTTTTTCTTTTGGAGAGTATATTGGCGTTCAGATCAGTGACTTTGTACTCTCGCCCAAGGTTCTTGAGCTCGCAGACTATGGCATTGAAGCGATCCTCCATCGATTTGATGTTCTCTCCAGGAAGCATCTAGAAAGATTCGTATTTATCAACGCAAACTTGCATTTTGTTGCATTTTATCTGATCTGTCTCTTGGCAAAGAGTGCCAAGGAAATCCCAAACTTGTTTGGTAGTGTCGTACTCCAGGGCCTCTACAACCAGGGCTTCTGGTAGGGATTGCAAGATTAGCTCGAGGGCTACTGCGTCAAGGTGAGCAAGGGCCTTATCTTTGGTTGTCTATTCGGCATACGGCTTCTCGATTTCTCTGGGCCATCGGTTCCTCCGAGCTGAGTATTAATTTTTGTAATCTTTATCGGTCCATTGGATATCACGTTCGCCATCTCCGGATGGATATTCTTCAGCATGATCAACAACCTCTTCCTCCATATGTTGTAGGTTTCTGTGGAGTACTTGGGAAGTTTGACAACATGAGCCATCTTTAATGTACCTGAGCTTAAGACACAAAAACACAAAGAACAAGTGCAAAGAAAATGGATCTGGTCCTAAGCGACTCAACAACGACCAGCCTGTAAGGACTGACCGGCGCTGATACCATATGTTGGTCCTAAAATCAGAGTATAAATGTATGCAGCAGAAGTTTTAATCGATCTTTCATTTGTCTGAAAACTGACTTTCAGAGACTCAATTTTCAGTTTTGGTAAAACTCAGTTTTAATCTCAGAGTAAGTTTAAGTTTTAAGTTCAAGTATACACTTCAATACTTTGCCAAGTATTGAAGGTTTCAAATAAGCAAGCAAACTTAAAGTGCAGAAACTTAAAGAAAGCGATAAATGACTCAGGATATTTTATAGTGGTTCGGAATCAAAGTCCTACGTCCACTCTTCCAAACTTAATCTGGAAATTCACTAAGGATAAGTTTACAAGCCTTCTCACGATCTAGGGCTAGCCCATCGGAAACCTTCGACCTTCGGTCTGCGAGCGTCACTCGCCCAGAAACTCCTTGTTCATGCTTTCTTCTTCAGCTTGAAGTGAGGACGCACCTCGCAGCCTTCAATCTGGATGATGGATGTTTACTGTTCTTCCTAGAACTTCAAGGTTGTTGGCAATGCCCTTGATAATCAGTATCCCAGAGTAGGAAACTGGCTGCTGTGATTATTACTTGAAAAGTAATAATCCCCAAGTGTTAGCTTAAGCTTAGAAAGCTTCAGCCTCATGCACTCAAATAGATACACAGAATAAGTAGCTTAAGTTAGAAGACCTAAGCCTCGTGTTCAGATAACACGGAGATTCAGAGAGCTTTTGAGAGCTTTGACTTTTCAGTTCGACAGAGTTTCTGCTTAGCTTTTCATGAGATTCTGGTGTTTTCTTCTGTCGAAGTGTTGGACTATTTATAGTCTGCTGGGGCAACAATTTGAATTTCTGTCCGTTAGACTCGTTGATCCACCCGTTAGAGACAAAGATTGGGTCATCCTATCATAGCCCATTCTCCTGGTCTGCTTTGCTCTGCTATGCCGTCCGCTTTTCACTTTTGGAAGTGTACTTTCTACCTACTTTTGTCAGACTAAGTTTCAGTCCGAGGAATGTAAGTTTAAGTTCCTCGTACTGACTTCGACACTTTAAGGAATTATTAATATGACTTTGAGTTCCACTTTGGATTCCTTGTGTCTTCTTGCTCTTCACGTGCTCTTAAGTTCTGAAACTGAAAACTGAACTGAGATTTTCCAAACTCAGTTTTAAGTTTCCGCTTGAATGGCAACGCAGGTGAAACTGGAAATTGAAATCCTCCTGATTTCAAGTTTTAAGTTTCTGCTCTTCTTCGTGAAAAGTCAGTTTCCCAAAGCTAATTTTTTGCGCACTTTAAGTTTCAAGCTCCGAAACTTATTCTTCAGCATTTCAAGTTTTGCGGAGTCTTCATTTCAAGTTCTGCAACTTGATTCTTGACATCTCGAGCCTTGACTTCAAATAATTCTTTCTTCAGAAAGTAAGCTTCTTGTCGGCTCGATCTTGATCTTCTAGTTTCTAGTTTCTATTACAACTCTATTCATCCTATACAAGGATTACATGATGAAACATACTAGATACTTAGAAGTCGGTTTTGACACACCAAAACATCAAACAAGGGTACACTGAAACTTAGTTTCTAACAAGGTTAGTGTCCGGGTCGGTGTCTTTACCCGACACCGAACATGGTGGCACCGAGTCCACCATTTAATATATTTTATTTTGTTATTTAAAATAATAAAAAAATAGTGGGTCCGTGTTCGGATCGGTGTCATTACCTGACACAGACCATGGTGGCACCGACTGGGGTCCACCATTTGATATATTTTCTTTCATTATTTAAAATAATAAAAAAATAGTGGGTCGGTGTCATTACCTGACACCGACCATGTTGGCACTGACCGGGATCCACCATTTAATATATTTTCTTTCATTATTTAAAATAATAAAAAAAATAGTGGGTCGGTGTCCGGGTCTATTGAGATTGAAGATTTCATTATTCATTCCATATCTTCACGTGAATATATATATATATATATATATATATATATATATATATCTTGTAGAGATATTATAGTAGGAGAGATTCATATATATCTTGTATCTAGGGTTAGGGTTAATATCTATCTTGTAAATCATGTAAACCCTAGCTCTCTCTATATATTCTGTACATGCTTCTGCGAATGATACACAAGTGAAATATATGAAGAATTTCTCCAGCTCTCTTGTTTTTTACATGGTACCAGAGCCGAGATCCAGCGGCTAATCTTCCGCGTTCTTTTTCGTCCTTCGTCCTTTTGATTCATTTTGTTTTCTTTGTTCCCTCTCGAATCCAGCCATGATTACGAAGGATGGTGTGGTGAACGACTTAATGTCTCCGTATTACATCGGTCCATCTGACAATCCGAGCCATGTCTATGTTACCGATCTCCTCAACGATGGAAACTATGGAGATTGGTGTGAAGAGATGAGCAATTGCCTCCTTGCGAAGAACAAATTAGGGTTCGTCGATGGCACGCTTAACCCCCCCCCCCCCCCGACAAAGACTCGACAGATCTACCCCTTTGGAAGCGATGTAATACCATGGTAAAAGGATGGCTCGTTGTAGCAATGGAAAAGGAAATCAGAAACAGCGTAAAACATGTCAAAACAGCGCATGAAATATGGAGAGACCTAGCCGAGAGGTTTGGGAAAAAAAGCGCTCCAAAGGCTTACGAATTGAAGAGAAATCTCACCCTCACACGGCAAGATAAGTTATCTGTATCTGCATATTATACGAAACTGAAGGGTATTTGGGATGAAATTGATGATGTGTCCGTAATGCTAAAGTGCACGTGTGGAAAGTGTGTTTGCGACATGGCTAAACTTTTTGCAGAGAAAGTAGAAAAGGAGAGAGTCTACGAATTTCTAATGGGGCTCGACGACGCGTTCAACACAATTCGAAGCCAAGTATTGAGTATGACCCCGCTGCAAAGCCTAGGAATCGTCTATCATCATGTTGCTAAAGATGAACATCAGCGGCTAATCACAAGTTCGAGACAACCCACTATCGACGGTGCCGCGTTCCAGGTACAGCGACAAGGAAGTTCTGAACGATGCAAAAATACAAGGGACGTGACGAAACCTCCTCCACAATGCGGTAATTGTGGCAAACTCTGGCACACAATTGACAACTGCTATGAAATAGTAGGCTATCCGGAAGGAAGGAAATGAGGGAAACCTTGGAAGAAAGAAAGAGGAAGGTTCAGCAAAAGGCAGCCCCACGTCCACAAGGCAGCTCACGTCGACACTGGTTCCACTATCGACCCAGTGGTACAATTCGCCTTCAAAGCCGAACAACTGAACCAGCTCAAAGAATTGCTGAACAATAGCCCGGCCACAACTTCGACAACTTCAGCCAATATGGCAGGTAAAGTGCCTAACCCTAACACCTTTTGGATCATTGATTCAGGAGCTACGGAACATATTACACATCAAGGAAATAAGCTCAGTGCAATCAACAACACTAGAACCGATGTTCCAGTAAAGATACCAAATGGGGACAAAGTGTCTGTGGCTGGAATTTGAATGTTTAAACTGCCCAATGGGTTGTCGATTGAGAATGTTCTACACGTCCTCAGTTTCAAGTGCAACTTGTTATCAGTCAGTAGTCTTATGAAAGAACTCAATTGTACTCTAACCTTCTCTGCCAACGATTGTATAATGCAGGACTCAGTCTCGAAGAGAGTGATTAGAGCGGGTAAGCACTGTAACGGCCTATACCTTCTGCAACTTGTACGCAGCAATCCACACATATTTGCCGGCATGGTTGATAGCGACTTATGGCACAGGAGGTTAGGCCACCCCTCCAAGATCAAGATCGAAGATGTTGGAGAAATCTGTAGCAATTTTTGTGAACCTTGCATAAGAGCAAAACAAACTCGCTCTCATTTTCCTACTAGTTGTATTCGAACCACAAGATGTTTTGACTTAATTCATTGTGATATTTGGGGAGGCTACAAAACCCCTTCTTTAACAGGAGCATATTACTTCCTTACTATTGTAGACGATTTTAGTAGAGGAGTATGGGTCTATTTGTTGAAATTCAAATCCGACGCAAGTAGGTATCTTCAACTACATTGCAACATGATCAAAAATTAGTTCGGAAGACCCGTGAAGCGAGTGAGAGCGGACAATGGAGGAGAGTTCCAATCCAATGACATGATGAAATATTACGAGGACAATGGCATCCTACTTGAGACTTCTTGTGTCCACACGCCTCAGCAGAATGGAGTAGTAGAGAGAAAACACAGGCACATCTTGGAGATAGCCAGAGCACTGCGTTTTCAGTCGAACCTTCCCATAAAATTATGGGGAGAATGCATACTCACGGCCGTATATGTCATAAACAGGCTGCCGACTAAGATTCTTAATGGAAAGACACCATTCGAAGTTATATTTGGGAAGAAACCAAAGATAGAGCACTTGCGGGTATTTGGTTGCTTAGTATATGCAAAGGACACGAACAAAAGCCGGGACAAATTTACCAAAAGGGGGAGAGAATCCGTGTTCATTGGATATCAACAAGGACAGAAAGGGTACAAGGTTTATGATCGACATACTGGATGCATACACGTCTCTCGCGACGTGAAATTCTTTGAGGATGTGTTCCCGTATTCGAATGATGAAAGGAACAAACGAGCTGTTACCCATGAAGAAACCAGCGAAGATGTTACCGTGGTTGAAAATTGTGAAGTAACTCAAAATAATCTCGAAGGCGAGGGGACTGTTCCAAACCAAGCCAACCCTATTACTCACAGACAGAGCGAGAGGACCAAGAAACAGCCCGAGCACCTCAAGGACTATATAGTCGACCTACCGAAATCCTTGGATCATTCGTCGCCCACCTCCAACTCAGGAGATCCAACCGCACATCCCATCACAAACTTCGTCAATTATGATAAATTTTCAACTTCCTACAGGTGTTACTTAGCCTCCATCGATGCACGAAGAGAGCCGCAAAACTTTTCCCAAGCAGTAAAATCAATCGAGTGGAGGGAAGCCATGAAGAATGAAGTCGAAGCACTTGAAGCTAACAAGACTTGGGATTTGGTGGAACTACCACATGGAAAATCGCCAATTGACTCAAAGTGGATATATAAAATTAAGTACAAACCAACAGGCGAAGTAGAAAGATATAAAGCTCGTCTCGTTGCAAAAGGCTTCACTCAAATAACCAGAGTCAATTTCAATGAGACTTTTGCCCCCGTGGCAAAGCTCGTCACCATGAGGAGTATAGTCACAGTCGCGGTTAAGAAGAATTGGATCGTTCACCAACTTGACGTGAACAATGCATTCCTCCACGGCGACCTTCATGAAGACGTCTACATGAGAATTCCGCAGGGATTCGCACAAGAGGGGGAGACGCGAGTGTGTAAGCTTCAAGAATCATTGTACGGTTTGAAACAAGCTTCCAGAAATTGGTATCATAAATTGACCGAAGCCCTAGTTGCCATGGGGTTCAAACATTCGCATGCGGACCACTCTCTTTTCGTTCTCAACCAATGGAATACATTCGTGGCGGCACTGGTGTACGTGGATGACATCTTACTTGCTGGGAATAACGAAGGGAAAATTGCACAAGTAAAGAGACTTCTCGACCAACGGTTCAGTATTAAGGATTTAGGTCCACTGAGATACTTCCTCGGAATTGAAATAGCTCACTCCAGTAACGGAATGATTCTAACTCAAAGGAAGTATGCGCTCGATATTTTGAAGGATGCAGGAATGAAGGGTTGTCGACCTTGCAAGATGCCAATGGAACAACAACATCGGTTAGATGCCTGTGAAACCAGTCCGGAGGTCGATGAACATCAATATAGACGATTGATTGGGCGCTTACTCTATCTGACCGTGACTCGCCCGGACATTTTGTACACCGTCAGTCTACTAAGCCAATTCCTATCTGCGCCAAAGCAACCTCATTTCGATGCAGCCATGAGAATTCTAAGGTATGTGAAAGGAACAGTCGGACAAGGTATTTTTGTTCCAAAAGAAGGAGAACTGCTATTGGAAGCATATTGCGATTCCGACTGGGCTGGCTGTAGCATGTCACGTCGATCAAGAGAAGGTTATGTAATTAAGCTCGGCGGAGCTCCCATCTCTTGGCGCACCAAGAAACAGAGTGTTGTATCACGTTCATCTGCGGAAGCAGAATATCGGGCTATGGCAAATTATGTAAGTGAAATCGTTTGGCTAAGGTGGCTACTAAGCGAACTCGGTGCGAAACAAGTTGTGGCGACAAAACTTTTTTGTGATAATCAAGCGGCTCGACACATTGCTCGGAATCCCGTATTCCATGAGCGCACTAAACACGTTGAAATGGACTGCTACTCTGTACGTGAAAGAGTCAAAGCTGGGGAAATTGAGCCGAGCAAGATATCAACCTCGGATCAAATAGCAGACGTGTTCACCAAAGCACTTGGTTACCTTATGTGCAAGTTAGGGGTTCGTAACCTTCACCTTCCAACTTGAGGGGGAGTATTGAGATTGAAGATTTCATTATTCATTCCATATCTTCACGTGAATATATATATATATATATATATATATATATATATATATATATATCTTGTAGAGATATTATAGTAGGAGAGATTCATATATATCTTGTATCTAGGGTTAGGGTTAATATATATCTTTTAAATCTTGTAAACCCTAGCTCTTTCTATATATTCTGTACATGCTTCTGCGAATGATACACAAGTGAAATATATGAAGAATTTCTCCAGCTCTCTCGTTTTTTACAGGGTCGGTATCATTACCCGGACATCGACCCGGACACCGAATGCAATCATATATAAAAATACATTCGTAGTCTGCGTCTCGGTCGGTGCCACACCGACTGAGTTTAATATTATTATTTTTTTAGACAAAAATTATTTAAATAAGTTTTGATTTGATATTTGCTTCTAATTTGATCATCATTAACCTAATTATATCCTCGATTTCATGCATAAACAATTTTTTGTCAAAATTGGGTGTTTCTTGAATGTGTTTAATATTTTGGGTATTTTTATAATGTGTTAACTTTTTTTGGTTATTTAAAATATTTCCACTAAAATTATAGTATGACTTTATCTTTTGCTATTAACTCCAAAAAAAAAAAAAAACTTTATTCTTTGGCTATACGTCATATATTAAATTCCCAGTGACAACAATACACGACGACCGACGACGATGGCATAATTGCACGACCAGCTTGCGTGGACATGACTCTATCCGATTTAATCAATCAAATTATTTAACTTCCACGCTTCGAGGTCGAGACAATCAATTACATGTTTCACTACAATCTTTTGTTAATTTTTAGAATTGTATATATTTTCAAGTTTCAAAATGTATATATTTTCGAGTTTCAAACTGGATGATTCTAAATACAGTCACAATTTTGCTAAACATAGAGATGAGATTGTATATCTGTTTTGGGGATTTTGATTTTTTTTTTTTTTTACGTGGATTGAGATAGAGCTACATATTTTGAATTTTATTTTTATTATTTTAATTATAATTTTAAATTGAGGGCTACAAGGATAAAATTGTAATTTTATATAATAATTAAAACAAAAAAAAAAATCAGGGGCTATATTTAGCAAAATTGTGGCTACATTTAGAATCACCCTTTCAAAAGTTATAATCTAAAACTAAATTATTTATAATTATTAAACACAAAAATATTGTCCCCCTCCAAATGTATAAACTTTTTTTAATTACTTATTTTATGTCTTTTAATTTAAAATCTTATTGTGTTTAATTTTTTATTTTGAATACAATAAGCTAGCTAGTATAAATTCTACGATTAATTAAAAAACCTTAGAAATATGCATTGAATAAAAGAACTTCGAAGAATTTACTTAAATAATTCACTCTTATAAATATTTTTTAATATAGTTAAATAATGTATAAAATACTTTGTGATTGATTGTTTGTTAGGAGTATAATACAACCAAGTAGTATTGTGCTCAAGTTCGACTTATTTAGTACGAGTTTTGAGTTTTTTTATCGAATAAATTGAAGTTAACAAACTTCATCGAGCCTTAGTCGAGTCTAAACGAACTTTCTAAATTTAGAATATATTCAAAATATTTATTATTATTTTGAAAGAAAAAGTTATTTATTCTAAAACTAATATCATATCCATACTCAAATACAAATTTTCTCGTTACTGGAAAGATTTATCATTTTTGTTACTCTTAAATCAAGAAAATATTACTTTTATAAAATTAATTATTTTATATTTTTTTTTCTAATTTTAGCTAACGAGCTTACTCACGAGTCGAATACTATTATGCTCAAGTTTGGTTCGTTTAATAAACAAGCTTCACTAAACGAGCTCGAATGAGATTTTATAGAGTCAAGATGTGAATAGCTCATGAACTGTTTGGTTCATTTACAATTGTACTGTTTGTATTTTACTTACATGAGCAATGCTTAAGGGGACAATAAAATGTATATTGCAAAAAATTTATATTTATATTACATTTGCTAAAATTTAAGAACGGGTTTTCTATTTGTATCCTAGAATAAAATAGTGTGAGTAACTGTTCTCGCCAAAGTGCAAAATTTATATATAATTGTTTGTTAGGAATATATATACTAGTTTTGATGAAATCAATTAATCAGTTAAATTGTATAGAAACTGACTCAGGTTAGTTGATCATATAATATATTGATTAGTTTCAAACTATTGTAATAGTTTTGGCCCGGCCAACCGAAGACTTCATGATACGAAGAATCAACTGAAAAAGCGATCAAGTTCAACTGAGATCCATAACTCACTCTTAAACCACTTATGAGAAAAAGAGAACTACAACTCCAAGTCGGCTACTTCTACTGACTCGGTTGTGAGAAGATCCCCGCTATAACTAACTCGTTTCAGTTACAAGGACACCTCAGCTGTGAAGCTGAGAGAATGACCAATTGACAGTTCAGGAGGAACTAAAAGTTGAACAAAAGTCGAACGGACATCTAAAGAAAAGCTCAGCTGACTCAGTTGACTCGTTCTAGAACTGACGATTGCATCACTCAAAATTTTACATCAAAGCTCAGGGATGATTGGATCGTACATTTCTGTACTAATTGTAACCTGTAAAAAATTTGGAGGATTCAATTCAAATCATCCTCTAGCAAAGGATTCAGAGAAAAGGCTATGTATATACTCTCTCTTCACAAAATTCCAATATATGAGAGAGATGATGCACAAAGGACCAAGCACATGATATATTTATCAATCATCCAACTCTCTCAAAATTCTCTGTGAATATTTATCACCGTATTTCATACACGAGACCTCCGTCTGTCTGTAGCCTAAGACTGCACGAGTTCAGTATATCTCCAATATATTGTACTCGAGAATGCTTTCTAAATCTTTTCCAGAAGCCACCCCATCATTCAACCGATTTCAATTTCTGTGAGGAACTAAAACTCAACCCGGAAAGCTATCAAGCCTAGTGACGTGTTTGTGGTAAAGTTTGTTAATATGAAGTCAGCGAGAGAGACTAGTGATACTGTGTTCATGGTAAAGCTCATCGCCTGAAACTGTCCGAAAGCCGGAGGACATAGGAGCTTCCCGCGACTGGAAGAGCTCAGATTTACAACTAATCGAAGAATGGATATAAGATATTTTGGCATCCGAACCACTATAACATCCTATTTTATATACATTTCAATTTTTATTTGCCTACTTGTTTATTTCTTATTTTTAAAACTCAACAACTGACTAAGTTGTTGGTGTATATTCTGAATCGATTAACTTAAGAATTTGATAATGCAATCAATTTTCTAAGAACCAACTGACTTACGCACAATCAGTTGAGGCCAATCATAGTAAAACTTTCGCTATGTGTTAATTTTGATAAATATTAGTCCAAAATACAGTTATAACTAAAAAGTACGCAGTCAGTTAACTGATCAGAGTGCGTGAAATCGAATAAACAAACAGAGTGCGGAAACATGTGTGTAATTGGGTGGACTCGAGTTCAGTTACAAGTTGTTTGTCTAAAATCTTTAAGTCGGACAATTATTTAGTCAATTTTCAGATATACTGCACCAGTCTCCAACTAGTGAGTTTTAAGAGATATTGACTTAGGAAGAAACAAATAGGAAGGTAAAGAAATCAAGAAAATAACACGAGTTTATAATAGTTGTGGATCTCAAAATCCCTATGTCCACTTTTTTTCTCTAAGCAACAGGAGGATATCCATTAATATAGTTGTATACACTAAGTATCGACCACTAAGTTATACAGGAGTATTCACACAATTGGTTGAGCTTTACCACGTCTACCACTCTAGGCTCTTCTTCATGTAACCCATTACTCCACAATTGGTTGAGCTTTGCCACGTCCACCACGCTAGACTCTTCCTCCTGTAACTTCCACTATCTTCGATAATTTAATATGAGAAATAGCTTCTGTTCTTCTGCATGTTGAGTTTTGTCACACTTCTCAACTACAGGCAGCAACAACTCTCAGATTGTTGAGCTCTCAACCAGAGCCAACAATCTCCTTCTTCCTCGAACTTCTCCTAAAGTCGGCACTTTCATACAACTATGGAGTTCTTGATCCAGTGTCCTGAAGACACACAGATTATGGAGCGCAAGCTCATCCTCTAAGGAGCTTTTGGAACAATCTTCCTTTTAATTTCGTCTCTAGTTGACGACTTATAATCTCCCTTCTATTCAAAATTATAAGGAGTATTTAATATCTAAAATATTTAAATACTCCCGATGTTTCTTCCTTTTTGCGGATTAACGTTGGTGTACGAAGTATACCCTCCTGCAGCTTTTCCGTCAATCTGTCATTTCAGATTTCAAAGTCTGATTGATGTCGGTACAAATTTGACATTCAAATATTCAGTCCCCAATTGTCTTCAATGCTTGATTTTCTTTCTTAGTTCATTTGAGATTGTTTTCAGTTGGTCGGGCGTAAACTATTATAACATTTAAACTTAAAATATACAAAGAGAGATCTACTCAATCTCAGTCACTTCTATACAATAATATATATAAAATAATTTTTATTTTTATTTTAAATCTATTTTATTTACTAATTTCTTTTAGAAACAACAATCCTAATTTTTGTTGGGTTCTCTACATCAAGATTCTATACTTATAAGTTTTTTTGTTTAACTATTTATATATGTATGTGTAATATAATACAATTGAGTATTATTATCAATGATACTTTTCAATTTAATATACTAACTATGTATTTTATACATATTTAAATAAAATTACATTAATATTTTTTTATTTGGATATTATCACATCTTTACTAATTTTATGGAATATCAAGTCTAATCAGCGCAACGCGCATGCTATAAAATTAATACTTATAATAGTAAAATATTGTGCAATTATAAATTTGTGTTTCTTTTAATTTTTCTTTAACTTGACTGTAGATAGATGACCTAAACTGCATGGACTCAATAAATATAGGAATATTATCAATTCAAAACTTGAAATATAGTTTAATTATTGATTTAGAATCTGAAAAATTAAATTTCAATTTAGAATTTAAAAGATCATTATAGTTTCATTTTTTAAAAAAAATTGGGTCGTCCCTATAAATCTTAAAACATATGTTGGTCCCAAAAGTCAGAGTAAATGTGCGTGCGGAATAATAAACTTGTGTGTGGACCCAAATTACACTTTAACCGACAAAATAGCCAGTTAGCTATCAGTTAGAAAACCTTAGTTTGTCGAGTAGATAAATTAGTTCAGTTCTAAGTATACACCAACAACTGAAGTCAGTTGTTGAGTTTCAAAATGAGTAAGTTGTGAGAAATATGTGACTGAAAGTAAATGAAACCAAAGATTATAGTGGTTAAGATCATAATCGATCTTACGTCCACTATTTGTTCAGATGAATGGTAATTGTTACACCCAGTAATCAAATACATGGTGTAACCAGACTTTCCAGTTATGAGAAGCATTTTGCTTCTGATTTATGGGAAACTTAAACTTCAAGCTTTACCGCAAGAGTCTACTTGCTAGGCTCTCCGTTGATCCAACTGTGATTTTGAGTTACTCACATAAACTTGGTTGTTGTAGATGACTTCTTCCCAGGCGAGCTGAGAAGATCTCAAATTTACTTATCTCGAAAGATAAGTAAACTCCGACAGTCTCAAGCCTTTGATGCTTGGAGGTCTCATGTTAGAACATGGAAAATGTTAATAGCTTTAAGAGCATTTGAATGCTTAGAGAAATTGTAGTTTCAATATTATTCTTCTTTTCTTGGAGTGTTAATTATATTGCTTTCTCCAAATATAGTCGTTACTAAGAAGTCTTCAACTTTTCAGTCTTTGAAAGGAGTCATTCTGTCCATCTATACTATCTTCCGGTTCTTCTTCAGTTGCAATAAAAATAATTCTATTGCCAGAGAATAATCCTCCAGTTTTCAGCTATCCAACTATATGGACAGTTCCGAGGAATAATATCTTGACCCAACTTATACAGTTGTCTTGTTTATTCCCAATTTGGAAAAGTTGGTTCTTTTTTATAACTGTTTGGTCAATTATTTGGCTGATTTGATCTCTAGTTGTGAATAACGAATCTTCTATTATGTTCTGGTCTATTACAAAAGGTCACATACAGACTTGAATTTGTTCCCACTAGAATCAACTCTATGCATGTGTTAGCTAATTAGGAGTTTTTTACATATAATCAAAACTGCAAGTTATTCCTAACAACATTGATTCCAATATTTTCGTTTAGTTTTGAATAAGTTTTTATTTGCAAAATGAAGTCTTAACAGTTCAATAATTAATTCATTCACAATTTAACGATTTTTTTTTATATAAATATGGATAAGATATTTTAATTATTTGTAGCCTTAATTAGGAACAATTTAACAAAGCAAAGTTCTAGAGGAGCCGACTTTTGGTATAAATGAAGAACAGAGTTCAATATTAGAAATATATTAAAGTGTATCTTAGATCACAATAGTTAAACACATTATTTATGATCAATTGATCATATGTTTGAATAAATCAATATACATCTACTCTCATTTAAATCGTTTAGTCCAAATTTTTTTTAATGAAATATATAAAAGTTACATGCATTAAATTCAGAAAGGAAAAAATATACTAAGAGAATTCGGTGTCCCAAAAAAAATTTCTAAAATTAAATTTATGCTAAATATACGTGACTCTATACCCTTTATTTACACCCAATCAATAGTTTACATTATAATATGTTCCTAATTTTACATTTTTTTAATATATGTTATTATGTTTAAAATATACTACTCCCTCCGTCCCACCTCAATTGTCCCACTTTCCTTTTTCGTCCGTCCCACCTCAATTGTCTCATTACTTAAAAAAACAACTTTTTAACACTCAACAATAAAATATTAATTTCACTCAGCTTACTTTACACTCACACTCCTTGGTTATTGTGCCCGGTCAACCCGGGACAATTCAGCCGGGACGGAGGGAGTATAATTCTTGTTATATAAATTATATTTGAAGAAATTATTCTTTTTCAATAAATAATATTTTTTTCTTGATCAATCAATCATTGATCAGATTAATATTGAATTCAAATTTAATTCTATTTAACATAAACTTTATTTTAATACCAACTCTTATTCTTAAGAATTAATTATGAAATTGATAAATACTCTCACTGTCCTATATGATTAGTGTCATTTTGTTTGCGCACAATAATTAAGCTAAGAAAAATTAAGAATTTATTATTGAGTATTGTTTATTTTTCTATTTTTAGTAATGAGATTAATAAATGTAACATTAATTAAAAAAAAAGCTAAAAGAAGGGAGAAACTCAAAGGACTAGAAGACCGAAAGATATGAGAAAGCAAGTAAATGCTAAAGAAATGGAAAAGACGATAAATTATTTGCAAAGACTTCTCATTTTCCACACTTTTTTCAATCAATCATCGTGCATTTGCTTTATGTGGGATTTTATCAGCAAATCTCTGAACAATTTCCTCATACACTGGGTTTTCCTTTTCATTACAAGAATTACTACGTACGGAAAGATTCGTAGGTTAACACTATTTCCACTCTTTTTACTTAATCTCAAAGAAACCCCATTTGTCTGTATCTGCTTCCGTGGGGAATAAAAGACTTGATCTTTTTTTGCATGCAGCACTTCTAAGCTCACATTCATCTGTGTTAGTCCATGTGTTTTGGTTTTGGAAGAATTTCTGGTTGAGAAAGTGGAAAATGGAGGGGATTGGGCAATCTAAGCCTAAAGATTATTTCAGTGATATGTTGCTGTCGTGGCCTCTTGAAAGTATTACTGATGAGAATTGGTACAAAAATCAGGTTCTTCTTCAATCCCTTTTTTTTTTCCTCTCCCTGTGGATATACTCATTTATCTGTATATAGTTGCTGATTTATGTACGTATGCATGTATACAACGGAATTAGTTGGTTTTAACTAGAACAGCTGAATAATTTGAGTTTTCAAGCATTAAAGAATCTTTTCTTTTGTTGGTTTTTTCGAATTATGATCGCCATTTTCTTGGACAACTGAACTTGCTTTCTTTGGTCTCATAATAATGGGAAAGTGCCTACAATAAAGTAATTGCGTTTTATTTTAATGGTCTTTAAAGATTTAAAATAATCTTTTTGTACGTCTTCTCTGATGGCTTCAAATTAGTCTAAAAAAGGTAAGGAATACAGAATACTAAGTGTTTATTTTATTGTCATTGCAAATTTGCTTGTTTTTAATCACTCTTTCTGAGAGGTAAATGCTGAACAGGCTGATTTAGGTTGGTTTTTGGATGAAGATGGTTTTTATTTATTTGCTTTTCCGACAAGACCAGTAAGAACTTCTGTTTAATCTAAGAAGTAATTATATTTCATTTCACTACCACGACATTTATATTGGATAATTAGTTCTTATGGAATGTTAGTCTGTTCCATTTTCCGTGAAGAAAGTTGATTTCCATGTACTTGTAGGTGGAGAAGATCCCTGAGTCATTTATAAGTGTGGATCAGTATCTTGGTTCGTATCGATATCCATTGTTGGAAGAAATTCGCGCTGAGATTGCTTCTGCTCTGGAAACTATACATAAAGCCCCTTTTGCTGAAGTAAAAACTTTCAAAAAGTGTAACCACAACAGATCATTGTTCAGTGTTAAAGTTGATTATTGGAGAAACGAAGGAAGTGATCATGGCAAGGAGACTTATAGAACATTGCCTGGTGATTTTGTTCTGCTTTCAGAGTTTAAACCTGGATGTGCTTCTGACTTGCAATGCCCTGGCTCGATATATAAATATGCAATTGTGAAAAAAATAAGTGATATCACACCCTATGATTTCACCGTCAAAACATCTGGCATCATTGAAGTTGAAGATGAGCAGATTGAGTCACTGTATGTGGTTTATTTGATGAACATGACAACTCACAAAAGGATATGGAATGCTCTTGGAATGCGTAGAAACTTGAAGATCATTGAGAAAGTATTATCCGACACTGTCTTGGTAAGTCTACCTTGCAACTGGTATATATTGAGTAAATATAGTATTTAACCTTTGGTGGTTGGAACTACTTGCAATGTTGATAACAATGAAGCTTAGTTTGTTCAGAACTCCAAGTTTCTTCTTTTGATTTTGTTCTGCTTGCACTTATGGTAGCCAAGTTATTGCAGTTCTCACCGTGTTTGCCTATCTATGAGACAGCTGTAGTTGTTGTTTGGTATTTATCATGCTTCCATAGTAAAAAAGCTGTTTTTTTTTCTCTGTGAAGTAGCTATAGGATTATGAAGCCCAAAAAATTGCTTTTTTTGAGCTGCAGGTTTTGTGAAATCTTTGTTATTCTTGGATCTTCTTTTTCATTTTTCATGAGTTGATCCATACATTGAGCTCTACATCTTTAGGATACAATATAGATTGGAAATTGTGTATTTTCTCTGGTTTACAGGGCTTTGACTTACTCATACATTATTTGACAGGCAGAGGAAAATTGTGAATTATGCCCTGTGAAATGCCATAATGAAGTGGAAGAGAAACTTGGAACCAATTTATTGTCCAAAATTAATGAATCACAATATGATGCAATAATGGCTTCTATAAGGAAAACTGAATGCAGTCACAAGCCTTCTGTTGAACTCATATGGGGTCCACCTGGGACTGGAAAAACGACGACTTTAAGTATTTTGCTGTTTTTCCTCCTAAAACTGAATGTGAGGACCCTCATCTGTGCCCCAACAAATATTGCAATCACAGAGTTGGCCTCCCGGGTTGTAACACTGATGAGAAATTCAGTTAAAGCTGAAAGTGAAAAGAGCTCTCCATGTCCACTTGGAGATATGCTCATCTTTGGGAATAAGAATCGTCTCAAAATTGAATCGAATGTTGAGGAAATATTTTTAGACTATCGTCTTGACAGGCTCAGTGATTGCGCGGGTTGGAAGCGCTGTATTGCATCTATGCTTGAATTTCTTGAGGATTGTGTTTCTCAATATCAGATGTTTGTGGAGAATGAGCTTGAGAAATTGGAGGAAAATCTTGATGGTGAAACTAAGCTGTCTGGATCCAAATCGTTTTTGGAGTATGCTAGAGATCAGTTTACACTTGTAGCATCAAATCTGATAAGCTGCCTGCTGACCATCACTACCCATTTACCAATAAGTTTCATTCATGAGGAGAACTATGAAAGAATAGATCAACTTATTTCACTTCTTGGTACTTTCAAAACTTTGTTGTTTGAAGACAGTTGCATGAAACCTGACAATTTAGAAGCCATATTCTTGAAGCAAGCTCTGATAGTTCCTGAATCCGCTGTCGATTTAACATCTTTACACCATGTAAGAAGCCAGTGCCTTTCCATTCTAAGATATCTACAGGCTTCTCTCAATCATCTTAGCTTTCCAGTTTCAACCACAAAGTTCTGCTTCCAAAAGGCAACTCTGATATTTTGCACCATTTCGTCCTCGTATAAGCTGCACTCAGTCGTTATGGAGAAGCCATTTCAAGTGTTGGTCATTGATGAAGCTGCTCAAGTAAAGGAATGCGAAACAGTAATAGCCCTTCAGATCCCAGATGTGAGGCATGCTATCCTCGTAGGTGATGAAATGCAATTACCAGCAACTGTGAGCAGCAAGGTAATTACGTTTGTTTCTGTCTCTCATTTATTTTTCGTGTAAATGTATTAATATATAATGTGGTAACTATTTCTTATCTGCAGCTGTCTGAAAAGGCTGGATTTGGGAGAAGTTTGTTTCAAAGGTTGAGCTTAATGGGTCATCCCAAGCATCTGCTTAATCTGCAGTACAGAATGCATCCATCAATAAGTCAGTTTCCGAATGCGAAATTCTACTCCAACCAGATTAAGGATGCGCCTAATGTGCTGAGTACAAATTATGAGAAAAGGTATCTCGATGGAAGAATGTTTGGTCCCTATTCTTTCATTAATATTGATGGTGGACAAGATGAAATGGATGATGTTGGGCACAGTCGAAGAAATACGGTTGAGGTTTCTGTAATTGTAAAGCTAGTGCAGAAGCTCTTCAAAGGTATACCAAGTTGAAATGAGTTGTTCCCTTCTCAATTATATCTCTTTTTTCTTAGTATTCTTAAGTTTGGATGGGTTGTGTTTGACAAAAGAATTGGTCTAGGGTAACTTGAAATCTTCTTATTTTAATAAGAACTCCTTCATAAAGAACATGAAAAGAAATAGGAGCAGTCCCTCAACCGTATGCACTAGTCATTCAACTTTTTGAATGAAGTTAGCTTAGTAAGTCTGGTTTGCTTTCACCTCTTAACAGTTTTTCTTAGGTACTTTTCTGCACATAATTATTTATTAATGCAGTTTTCTCAAGTTCATGTTTTATGCCACCACTCAGTTTTTAGTCTTTCGATGAAATTTAGTTACGGATGTGTCTGTTTTGTTGGTTGGGATATCAGTTTATGCATCCCATTGGCAGATATTCTTCATTCTCATTATTTGGTATTACAAACAGCTTGCAATGGCTCAAAAGTGGAACTCAGCATTGGGTTGATATCTCCATATGCTGCACAAGTTGCAGCTATTCGAGAGAAGCTTCAGTCCAAGTATGATAACCTTGAGAGGTTTACGGTTAAGGTCAATTCAGTTGATGGGTTTCAAGGTGGAGAAGAAGATATCATAATTATATCAACTGTGAGGTCTAATGAAAGTGGATCTATTGGTTTTTTGTCCAATCGTCAAAGAACCAATGTAGCTTTGACAAGAGCTCGGTAAGCAATAAGTTGATCAATATCTTATATTGTTTTTCTTTGTTCAATCAGATTCTGATTCTGATTATTATTCTCTTTCTTCTAGCCATTGTCTATGGATATTAGGAAGTGAAGAAACTTTGATTAGAAGCAGTTCGGTATGGGAAGCATTATTGTCTGAGGCTAAAGATCGTCAGTGTTTCTTCAATGCTACTGATGATGATGAACTAAGAAAAACTATTATAGAGATTAAGACACAGTTTGAACAACTAGATGATCTTCTTAGGGGGGAGAGTACCCTCTTCAAAACTTCGAGATGGCAGGTAATGCATTCTTATGGTATTTTCAGTGAGTTTGTGTTATGGATATTTTGCCCTATTCAAATTATCATATGATCCAGAAAGAAGAGTTGTCTCTCTTCTCGAGCATCACTATGTTGTATCTAACAAGATTCAAAATCATACATTAAACACATCATCATTTTCCACTGTCTTAGACTCTTAGCTGTTATTTCCATCCCCTAACAGTGTATTTTGCATGTGGTCAGGTGTTATTCAGCGATAACTTTCGAAAAACATTTCACAAGCTGAAATGCAAGAAGTTAGTTATAAGTTTCTTGCTGAAGCTTGCAAATGGTTGGAGGCCAAAGAAAACAAATGTGGATTGGAAATGTGAGAGCTCTTCATATATAGTGAAACAATTCAATGTTGAAAACTACTGTGTGGTTTGCTCCATTGACATAATCAAGGAATCCCTCTACAAACAAGTTTTGAAGGTGTGGGACATATTGCCTAAGCCGGAGACCACAAAATTGCTAAAACGACTCGACAGTATGTTTTCTATGTATACGGACGAGTTCGTCAGCCACTGTAATGACACGCTACATGAGGGGTATGTCAATTTGATTGTGCGAATTTTGTTGGATTCAATCATCATCTTTAGATATTTGCAATATAGTTAAGCATAGCATGCAATCATGTGCTACATTCATTGTTACCTCTAGCATTATATAGTGAGTTTTATTTCTAAACTGTCGTCTAAACTAATTCTGTATTACTTTCATCTTTGTTTAGGAATTTGGAGGTGCCTAATAGTTGGCCGCTTTCTCGTGATATACCACGATTCAGGAACTCAAGTAACACCAAATTAGCAAGTGATGCAAGTGCTAGTTCTGCTGAATGTAGAGGCTATGTTGAAAACACGAAAGTCAGTGAAAGCTTGCTGTTGATGAAGTTTTACTCCTTGTCAACTGGTTCTGTGAAACATTTACTTTCCGATATTGAGGGTAGGGAAGTAGATATCCCATTTGAGGTTACTGATGAGGAGCGTGAGATAATATTTTTTCCTAGAAGCAGTTTCATATTAGGCCGATCTGGGACTGGGAAGACAACTATATTAACTATGAAACTATACCAGAAGTTTCAGCAGTTCCTCATTGCTTCACGAGATTCTGCGGCATCTGACAACACTCTGCGTATTACCAATGAAGCTGATGGTGTCGATCAGTTCCATGATCGATCCACCGACACTGTCTTGCATCAGCTGTTTGTCACTGTGAGTCCAAAGTTATGTCTTGCTGTTAAAAAGCATGTATCTCATCTGAAAAGGTGCGTTCATCCAATCTAACAATGTTTCCTCTTTTCATCTTCAATGTTACGGTGTAACTGCAGCTTCTTGTCAGACTTGCCCATTTTTAGTTGCAATTCAATGCCTCATTTGCAGCACTCATGTGAACAATATTGTGTATGCGATATTACATTTTTTTACTTGGAAAAGAAAAAGAGATGCATAAAACATTAGCCTGCCAACTTGAGCTCTTTATGGAGACGCAAAGGAACAGATGCACAAGTTTCTTTACAGTAATGGGTGCTTAACTGTCAAGTGGTCAACTATCTTCATGATCTCGAATAAGCTTTTTGATGTATGACGTGTTGAGCTGATGTGATGTATGCTTGCTTACTATCTATCTGTTTTCATTTTTATTCCTTCTCTGTTTCCTCTCTTCATCACAAAAACAAGAAAGTTATTGTGTTTTGCAGCTGGCTTTGCATTTACATTTTTCTGTGCACTTACTGTAGATTCTTCGTCTTGTAGCTTCGCCACTGATAACATCTCTGGGAGCAACAACTTCAGAGGCATGGACGATGTTGAGGAAATGGCAGAATTTAAAGATATTCCAGACACATTTGTTGGCATTCAACAGGAGAAGTACCCCCTCATCATCACATTTCACAAATTTCTTATGATGCTTGATGGTACTCTGGGTGAGTCATACTTTCAGAGGTTCCCAGAAGTAAAAGGTTCCTCCTATTATGGAAAGAGAAGATCAATTGCGCTGCGGACTTTCATGAGGAAAAATGAGGTCACCTTTGGTCGATTTTTTTCCTTATACTGGCCGCATTTCAATCTGAAGCTGACCAAGAATCTTGATGCTTCAAGGGTTTTCACTGAAATAATGTCACATATTAAAGGCGGTATGCAAGAGGGAGAAGCATGTGATTGCAAACGAAGCAGAGCAGACTATGTGTCATTGTGTCAGTATAGGATATCAACTTTAAGCGCCAAGGAGAGGAATGTGATTTATGATATTTTTGAGGACTATGAGAAGATGAAGTTAGAGCGTGGTGAGTTCGATCTTGCTGATTTTGTGACTGACATTCATCTCCGACTCAAGAATGAAGATCTTCTAGGTGAAAAAATGGACTTTGTGTATGTTGATGAAGTTCAAGATCTTACCATGAGGCAGATATCCCTCTTGAGGTATATCTGCAAAAATGTTGATGAAGGATTTGTATTTTCTGGTGACACGGCACAAACCATTGCCAGAGGAATCGACTTTAGGTTCGAAGATATTAGATCATTGTTCTATCACGAGTTTGTTATGAAATCTCGAGATTGTGATTTTCCTGGAAGAAGAGAGAAAGGCCTAATATCAGATATGTTTAGTTTGACCCAGAATTTCAGAACTCATACTGGAGTACTTAGGTTAGCACAGAGTGTTATAGATCTTTTGTGCCATTATTTCCCCCAGTCTATTGATTCACTGGCTCCAGAGACCAGTTTTATATATGGTGAGTCTCCGGTTATCCTCGAGCCTGGTAGTGACGAAAACATGATCATATCTATTTTCGGACATAGTGGAAAGAATGGTGGCAAATGGGTTGGCTTTGGTGCTGACCAAGTGATTCTAGTAAGGGATGATTCCGCAAGAGATGAAGTTTCCAGCTTTATTGGTGATCAAGCTCTCGTTCTCACAATATTGGAGTGCAAGGGCCTAGAGTTTCAGGTCTGTAATTGCTTCATCTTATTACTGCTGCCTAGCTTTATTTACTCAACAAATTGCATGCATTTTTCTGAACATGGATCAGAGTTTGCTTCATATCTAGGCTTTTGTTACAGGATGTGTTGCTGTATAACTTCTTTGGCTCCTCACCATTGAGTAATCAATGGAGAGTTGTGTATGAATTCTTGAAAGAAAAAGAACTGCTCGATGCTACTTCTCCGAAATCTTTTCCTAATTTTAGTGGATCAAGACACAACATCATGTGTTCTGAACTAAAACAATTATACGTGGCTATTACTCGAACGAGGCAAAGGTTATGGATATGTGAGAACAATGTCGAAGTCTCTAAACCTATGCTTGATTACTGGAAGAGGTTGGGTATCGTACAAGAGAGAAAATTAGATGATTCTCTTGCAGAAACAATGCAAAGAGCTAGCAGTCCAGAGGAGTGGAAATCACAGGGCATCAAGGTTCATTAATTTTTGCTTCCGTTTATTTTCGTATTTTATTTAATTTTCATTATCTCACAATGTAGTTTCAATGTTTTTGTCTACAGCTCTTTTGGGAGAAAAATTATGAAATGGCCATACTGTGCTTTGAAAAAGCAGGAGAAGAATCTTGGGAGAAAAGGGCGAAAGCCTCTGGAATTCGAGCTGCTGCTGAGAGTTTACATGGTTCAAATCCTCAAGAGGCAAGTAAAATGCTTAGAGAGGCTGCAGAAATATTTGATTCAATTGATAGAGCTGAATCTGCTGCAGAGTGCTTTTGTGACTTGGGAGAGTATGAAAGAGCAGGTATACTGCAGACTAACAATTCTTTCAACATACATATCACAGTGACCCTCATTATATGTAAAAACTCTATTCCAGGAAATTGTACTTTTTTCGTAGGTCTTTACGCTTTCATGGAGTTCTATTCTCACCGAAAATAATCACTAAGAATATATTTGAAGCATTAAAACTGGCTATGCTGTCTTTACTTGATTTTCCTTCAAGTTCTACTACAAAAACATGGTTTTTATTACCATTTTTCTCGTATGGGATATGAAATCTAAACATGGTTTGCATGTTTGTGTGCACTAAAATTGGTGAACTTCTCTTCTTTGGTGTTTTTATTTGTGAAAAGAGGATATTAAAATAGTTTTTGCTTTCAGTGTGTCAAACTTTCATTCCTTCTCTTATTGCTAGCTGTAAAAATTTTCATGTTCAACATTTGGTTGATACTGAAACTGTCTATTCAGGAAAGATTTATTTGGAGAAATGTGGTCCGTTGGGATTAGGAAAAGCTGGTGAATGTTTCTCTTTAGCTGGGAATTATAAAACTGCTGCAGAAGTTTATTCCAAGGGAAACTTGCTTACTGAGTGTTTGTCAGCTTGCATCAAGGGGAATTATTTTGATCTCGGTTTGCAATATATTGAGTACTGGAAGCAGCAAGCATCATCGGATAGCGTAATCATGGCTAGATTCAAGGAGATCGACAAAATTGCACACGAATTTCTGCAGAACTGTGCTTCAGAATGTCACAAGGCGAACGATAGTGCATCGTTGATGAAGTTTGTTCGAGCTTTCCATTCAATGGAGTCGAAGAGAAGCTTCTTGAAGTCGTTGGACCGCTTTGAAGAGCTTTTAGTTTTGGAGGAAGAGTCTGGAAACTTTGATGAAGCTGTTGAGATTGCAAAGAGTCTAGGAGATGTTCTACGTGAGATTGATCTGCTGGAAAGGGCTGAGCAGTTTGAAAATGTCGCCACACTTATACTTTCTTATGTGCTTTCTAAGTCTCTATGGGCTTCTGGAAACCGAGGTTGGCCTCTGAAATCTTTCCCTGAAAGAATGGAGCTTCTAAACCGGGCGATGTCAGCTGTACATAAGGTTTCTGGAACTCTCTACGCATCAATTTGGGCTGAGTCGAATATCTTTTTTTGTGAGCAGAGAACCTTGCATGAACTGATGCAATTTTACCATGCATCAATTCAGTATGAGACTCCCATTGGGGAATTGCTGTCTGTTCGGGGACTTTTAGACGCTCATTTTCAGGTGAACGCTTCTAAATACGTGTGGGATCGTGAGTTGCACCTTGATCCGAGGTCATTCGATGGAAGAATGTCGAACAACCAAGTCTCTGGTGGGACACTGTTTTATCTCTGGAACTTGTGGAAGGCAAAGAGTTTGGACATCCTAAAATGTTTAGATGATCTAGAAAAGCCAGGTTCCATCGAAGTTGAAGGTACCGTCGGATTGTGTTTTAATTACTTCGGTGTGAGGCTTTCTGTTTCTGATAATCTCAGTCTCAACTGTCACTTAATGAACCCTGATGCTGCATGGGTTGGAAATGTTGATAAGAGGTTCATGTGGACGAAAAGAAACGTTGCGACTCTCGAAGCTCGTCATTTTGCACCCGCTGCTCGAAAATTCTGGGTCCAGGAACTATGTGCTGTTGGACTTAAAGTACTGGAAGCATTTCAGGGAATTTACCGGAGTTCCACAGTGAAGCACTTCCAAAGTTTATGCCTGCTTTACATATTCGACACCGCGAGTTTCCTCCTCGAGTTGGATTCATTTGAGTTGAAGAAAGCTAAGAAGCTGCCGGATTCTGTGGCACCGTCGACAGAGTACTTCAAGATTGTTTGCCCATTGGACCCTCAGAAGTCTTTATCCTGGGATATGATAACTTTGAGGGAGACTCAACTTTCCAAGAAACTACTTGAAGAAATCGTATCCCGGAACATTAGCGCAACAAATTCTCTTTCATATGGGCAGATTGGACAGACAGCAATGATTCTGCTGGGATCTGGAAAGCTCAGACATGCCATCTTTGAAGGAATTAGTGCGAGGCTTTCTTCTGAGAAGTTGAGGTGGAAGTCATTTTTCGAGTATCTTGGTAGAGTAATGGAGCAAGATTGTCTTCCCGTCACCACTGCTGCTGATGGAGTTTCACATTCAGGATTTGTGCAAGAATCTTCATTAAAATACTCTTCCGAAGCCTTGAGTCGCGAGCTGTATGGAGCATTGGTGGAAACTTACAATGTCAACTGGAGGGCATGTGACTACATATCTCCCAATTGCTTCTTTTATCTTGTCGAAAGGCTTCTGATTTCGGTTCCTCACTCTCGTGGTTTCTTCTTTACTTCAAAGTCTTCATTTGTTGAACACTTGATGTATCTGTCATCAGATGCGAATCCAGGAACCAGTGTAGTCACTGACAAAAAGCCCTGTCCGAAAGGCATGGTTCGGTTCATCGTGGCACTGATCGAGCAATGCCTCGTCAACAGTTCAGACACCGTAGATTGGATCAGTAGATCCCGTATTGATATCCATTATTATTTCCCTGTCCTGGTGCTGAGGCTGGTCATGATTCTTTGCCTGCTGTGTCTGAACTGGGACTTCCTGCCCTTCGACATAGTCTATGCGAAGCTCGCGCTGCCTCCTATCGGCTCCTGCCTGCCAAGAAGCTTCTGCGATGCGCTTCGCCTCAGAAGGCGAAGAGACTCGTACGCATCAGTAGTTGCTGCTGCATTTAAAGCGATTCAGGATCCTCTCGTGGTCGTCGTTTCGAGTGAGAACAGTCACATTTTTACTCATCCCGATGCCATTTCTCTCGATTTGAGATCATTCTCATGCAAAGATGAGATCATGAAAACACTGTTCCCCCAGAGCCAAGATCAGCCTTCCCCTGCTGAACAGAATGTGTACGAGCGTAGTAGCATCGTCGTTCCCCCTTTTGTCAGCAGCGAAAAGAGCCCGACTGTTCAGTCCTCAGAAACTGCCCCGGCCCCTTTTGTCAGCAGCGAAAAGAGCCCGACTGTTCAGTCCTCAGAAACTGCCCCGGGCATGAGTTCGGAGAATGGAGACACGAGCTTTCAGACAATCTTTGATATGATCAAGCCACTCAGAATCAAAGATGATGGAGATTTGGAGAGAGAGAAGGTAAATATGAAGCTTTATTTTATCCTCAAATATACAAGGCTGATATGTTGAACTGCATTTCAGGTGGAGTTTGAGGAACATGCAAGCCTGTTAACCACTGCATTGGGAGGATTAACTGACCAGAGGCTACATTGTGGTGAAGACGAAGATCTGAGGCGCGATGCCACGGGACTCGTTGAGGATCTGAGCACGCTTTCTTCTTTGTGTCGCCAAAGGTTAGTCATAATATATTAAAATGAGGGTGGTTTAAGTTGTACAATGTGATTCTTGATCTAGCAAAATTCATTAGATGAAATCCTTTTTGTTGCATGCCATTGCTTGCAGTGACCGCGACTCCGAAGAAGCACCGTCGAAGATGATAGAGATTTTGAAGAGGCTGGAGGGGAAGAGGCCGCAGCTGGAGGCGCTGCTGAGTCTGGTGAAGGGGCAGAGCGATGGAAATGCAACAGCAGTCGTCTCCGAAGATGAGGAAATTCCAGACAGCACTGTTGAGAGCGAAGACATGAAAGGAGAGGAGTCGGCTGCACCTGCAGCTGCATGCAGTCAGGGGAAAGGGAAGAACAATAAAAACAAGCGAAACAGAAAGAGAGGAGGTAAAAAGAAGTAGCTTTAATTTGATGATGAAGAGGTGGCTTGTACAGTTTTAATCTAATGACTATATAAGAAACTGTTGTTATTGGTGTTCAAAAATGCATCATCTACCTGGGGTGTTCTCGGTCCGATTTGGTAGCAAAATTTTGGCCAAACTAATAGATGCAGTTTGAGATTTTTCTAAATTAAATCGGCCAAATAATTTATCTAAATCAAATCGGCCAAACTGCATAAAAAATGGTTTGGTTTGGTTGGCTTGACGGTTTAAAATGAATATATTTAAATTTTCAATAATGTACTATAATATGTCAAAGTGAGTATTTTAGTTTATTTGTAGAAATTAAGGTTTAAATGTAAATTATTTGATTTCTATTATTATTATTTATTATATATAATTTTAATTTTAAAATTTTATTTTTATTATTTAATGTAAAATCAAAAGAGATACGATCAATTATATGAAATAATATAATCTTGCCAAATAAACTATTATACTTATGAATTATAATATACAGAGTATTTAATAATTATATTACGATTCGGCCGAAATGAATGATTCGATTCACAAAATCATAATCGTACAGATTTTGATTGATTTTAAAATTTTCAAACCGCCAATTTAAAAATTAAATTTATAATCGACCAAACCGATCAAAATTAATTCAGTTTAACTGGTCTCGGCCAAACAACCAAAACCCCTAATCTACTTCAATGGGTTCTAAATTTATTGCTAAATTCATACTTATGTTTCTTAAATATTACTTCATTAAAGTAATGAGGGGAGTGAAGTCACGATATAAGCTATTAGGATTTTAATTTAAAAAATAATAATATAAATGGAATATGTATTTATATAATATAGAAGTGATTTATTATATCTTTTATAATACACTTTTATAATGATTTAAATTTAGTAGTTGGAATAATGATTTTTCTATATGGTTGAACTCAATTGTAAGAGGTGATTTTGACTATTAAATTTCAGGCTTTCTTAAAAAAACCAAAAATACACTTCAATGGTAGATATGTTGGTAATTCGGGTAGTTCGTTGTAAATTTCCGATATGAAATATTTAATTTTGTCGAAATTAAATATTGCCAACTTAATCTACGAGACGAGTAGACGATCGTGGTATATTTATTTTCTCAAAATCGATTTTCGGTGAGTGAGAAATGAGGCCACGAAGTGACACGGTTGGTGGGATTATTATATAAGTGAGTTATGTAATAAATGAAATGTCCCACATTGATTAATTAAACTAATTAATCTATGTTTATAAACCTTAATGGTTGAGGTGTGTAATAACAAGGTGTGTAGTGTATGTGGGATCCAGTGGCATCCTCGCTCGCCATGCCCCGCCCCGCCTCGGCCTTCGACTTCAGCGAGGCCGGTGGCCAAGTGCCAAGTTCTTGCACCCATGCTCGGTCCTAGCTCCGGCTCCAGTCTTGGTCTCGGTTCTTGGTCTTTGGGTTGTCTTTTTGGGCACTTACCTTTGGGGACGATCGCCAGTTAATGAGTTTCCTCGACTCGACTGTGTTTTATTTCAATTTATTTCTTTTATTTTATTTATTTCCGGACTAGCAGTACTTACAGTCCTACTTGTAAAATCTTGCATTAATAGACTTTATTGAAAAACGTGACTCAGAAAAAATTTGAAAATTGCCTAGTGAGTAATATATAAAGTAATAAATTAACATTTTGATATTTTTTAATAAAAAAAATCCGTGTCAAAATTGAGAGAGAAAATATAGAGAGATTAATTACTAACTACGCTTTCCTTTTTAAAAAAAAAAAAAAAAAAAAAACTTTCCAGCCCTAATTTTATAAAACACTATATTTGCACCGCACAGCGCGAATCAAATATACAATTTCTTATTTCATAATATTAACTTAATTAACAAAGTTGTATATATATTTAAACTTTTTAGCAAATCTTTTACATATATATAATTTTATTCATTATTATACTTAATATAATATGATACAAATTATTTTATATTTGATTTAACTATTATCCCATAAAAGATATTATATTTATATTATTTAAAAAATAGTAAATATAATAAATTATGGAGATATAATATTTTAAATAAAAGTGATGTTGAGGTTTGAAATTATTGTATTCGGAGCCCTGGGAACATAACGAAAGAAATACAGGAAATAACAGATGTCTAACTAAGAAAAATGATAACGACAAGTAAATAGGCAAGAATAACCGAAATCGACGACTTCCGATTGTATAGAATAAAGTAAATGCTTGAATACAACGTGTTGGTATCGATCGAATTGCGTAAGAATAAAGGGAATCAAAAGGTGGTATCAAGAACCAGGTCGTGTCTCTCTTTTCTTTTCCTTCCAGTTTAATTTCGTGTCTTGTTTATTGTGTCGTGTCTCAAAAAAAAAAAATATCGTGTCCTATCTAGCGTCATCTTTACCATCGTATCTGCATATTGAGTCATATTTTGTGTCATACGTCTGCCTGTCCAACTTCATCCATTCGTGTCCAGTTTCGTATAATTTTTTTTCTTCGTTCGTAGAGTCAAAAAAAAAATCGATAGATATTGTGGTTTTGATCGAGGTTATTCGAGTTGGGATTGTGTTGGGACGAGGGTATCTTGAAAGATATTGTTACATTCATATCATATCTTTTCATCCATATCCATATCATATCTTCCATCCATATATCTATATCAAATCTTTCCATCCCTCTCACATATAAATCAATCCATATCTATATCAAATCTTTCCATCCCTCACATATAAATCTATCCATATCCTATCATTACCTTTCGTGTCTTGTGTAATTCGTATCTTTATTCGTGGAAGAGGCAAACCCGCAGAGAAAAAAAAATTATTATAGAAAGGGACTTCGAACCCCTAAAAAAAAATAGAGTTTTTTGGCGGGAAAATTTTTGCCCTTTTCGTTAGTTTTAAGTTTGATTTCTAGGTTCCCGGGGGTCTTCTGGTGGTCCTGGGAAAAGTCAAATTTTTGAGCCAAAATTTTTTCGAAATTTGAATTTTTTTGGGCCGAAAATTTGGTAAATTTTAGTTGTGTCCGTTAGGTTTCTTGAGTCATTTCGAGTCTTTCCGTCCAATTTCTGTACACCCTTTTTCGTAATTCCGGTTCTTTTAATTTTGTCAATTTTGAATTTTTTTCATACATTTAGGGATTTTGAGGTTCTTCAGCCTTTCAGAAGGAGAATTTGAGTGGTAAAAGGCAAGAGTGAGTGAGATTATTAGAGGGATTGAAAAAGCCGTATATACTGAGTGATACACGAGCGTGAGTGAATTCCCATAACTGAGTGATACACGAGTGTATGTGAGGTGGTGAGGTCCTTTATTTTTTCTTTTTATCTAACAGTTTTGCAGGGATGTCAAAAGCTGATCAAAATGAGTCATCTTCTGGTGGAATGGGAGACAATAACCTTGGAGGTCAAGTTAAATACATGATGGATGCATTGCGATCTCAATTGGATAAGGCTCTAGAGAGTGGATTTGGGGAATTGTGTGACAGGATAGATGAGCGCATGGCTCAATTGGAGCTATCACATACACCTGTGGATAATTCTGGTAATGGTGGACGTGGTGGACGTGGTAGACGTGGAGGAAGAGGTGTACATCTGAGACAAAATCCCATTTATGAGGAGGACGTTGATGACGATGCATATGATAATAATTTGGCGACGATCAAGATGAATATCCCTCCCTTTCAGGGCAGGAATGATCCTGAGGCGTATCTGGACTGGGAGAGAAAAGTGGAGATGATGTTTGAATGCCATAACTATTCTGAGCTGAAGAAGGTGAAGTTGGCAGTGGTTGAGTTCTCTGATTATGCTCTTGTTTGGTGGGATCAATTGGTGAAGAGTATGAGGCGCAATGGAGAGCAGCCTGTGGAGACATGGGAGGAAATGAAATCACTTATGAGGAAGCGCTTCGTGCCAAGTCATTTTTACAGAGAACTATATAATAAGCTGCAGAATCTGAGGCAAGGTAGTAGGAGTGTGGATGACTACTTCAAGGAGATGGAGATAGCCATGATTCGTGCCAATGTGGAAGAAGATAGGGAGGCAACCATGGCAAGGTTTTTATCTGGGCTGAATTGGGAGATCCGGAATGCTGTAGATGGAAGACATGGTGCACATGGCAGTTAAAATAGAGAATCAGCTCAAGAGGAGGGGCAGTGGTAGTAACAAGAGGCAGAACCCAACAGGCTGGAGGGAATACCAGACTGGTAGTGGTACCACATCAAAACGAGTTCCGTGGAAGAAGGAGGAGCAGCCTCAAGTCGACAATAAACCATTTGTCGCGCCCAAACTAGATTCCAAGATTCAAGGTAAACCTGTTACTTCTAATAGTCGGAATCGTGATCGTAAATGTTATAAATGTCAGGGCTATGGACACATCGCTAGTGAGTGTCCGAATAGGAGGGTCATGATGATCCGAGATGATGGGGAAGTGGTGATGGATGAGGAGAATGAGAGTGTTGATCCGGATATGCCTGCATTAGATGATCCGGATGATAATGAGGATGAAGAGGAGATAGAAGCGCCTGAAGCGCTTAATTTTGTTATGAGGCGTGCCTTGAATGTTCAGCCTGCAGTGGATGATGTGGAGCAGCGAGAAAATATTTTCCACACTAGATATCATATTAAGGACAAGGTATGCAGTATGATCATAGATGGTGGGAGTTGCACCAATGTTGCTAGTCAGTCCATTGTGAGGAAGTTGGGACTACTTATGGTCAAACATCCAAAGCCATATAAGTTGCAGTGGCTGAATGAGACTGGAGTCATCAAGGTGGTGAAGCAAGTGAACGTGCCATTTCGCATTGGGAAGTATGAGGATGAGGTCTTATGTGATGTAGTTCCTATGCATGCGAGCCATATTCTGTTGGGGCGGCCATGGCAGTTTGATAGGCGAGTGAAGCATGATGGCTTCACAAACAAGTATTCCTTCGAGTACAATCAGAAAAAGTTTTCACTTGTTCCTCTTACTCCTAAACAAGTTTTTGAGGATCAAGTGTTACTGCAGAAGGAGTTTGAGTTGGAGAATAAGGAGAGAGGTGTGGTGGTTCAAGATGGGGATAATAAGGAGAAAGGGGTGGTACACCAGTGATCACTGATATTTCTACCAGATTAATTGCAAATATAGTGGTCAAATAAATTTATACTCGAATGTCGAACCCACAGAGAAAAGATATGCGAAATAGTCTCATATACTAAAACACAGTTTCAGATTAATTGTTTGAGTAATTCAAAATCAGGTTTTGTTTTTATAAAACTAGGCAGAGAAAATAAAATAAAAACTTAAATCAATTAAAGCAAAACACAAATCCTAGGGCAAAAATCTTATTATGAATAACATGTAAGAATCAATCAAATCAACAGGTGGAATACTGCAATAATGCTATATTTCCTGGGGCGGGCAAATATAACCTAGATTACTAATCAGTGACTATCTCCTTTCGGTCTCAAGAACACCAAATTAGTCAATCTGATAAGCAAATCAGTTCAATTCCTACAGTCTAATGCATCTCATTGGACAGTATAGAGTATATCATGCATTCCTAATCCCACTATCAATATTCACCTT
>JAPKLW010000305.1:97953-114313 GCA_026898455.1 Plectranthus barbatus
ATCTCTCCATGTCCTATAATGAATATATCTTTAATCTTGAGTCTTCAGGGCTTCTAGTATGATATATCTCTTCAATTTTGACCAAATCTCGCCCAAGATTCATGAAAACCTTCCAGAATCTCGCCAAAATTGTCCGCGTCGATTGACGCGGGTCTTGCGTCGATCGCCCGCGTCGATCGACGTGAGTCCATGTCGACCGCTGGGACTGCTGCGTCGACCGATTCTGTGCGCTCTCACGGTTTTGGCCATAACTTTTGCTCCCGAACTCCGATTGACCCGATTCTAGTTGCGTTGGAAAGCTAATTCAAAGCTCTATCCATTGCCATGCGCCAATAGCTCGAATTCCTTGTGTGGAGAAATCCTTCACTGCTACTCTTACACTTCACTGCTTTCGGAACGGAGTTTCGGTGAATTCGACCTAAAACCTGCACCAATACACCACTACAAGCGCAATACCCTCCTAGAGTGATTCATGCAATAAAAATAACTAAAATAAACTAAAATGCAACTAAAAACAACGATAAATCAAACCAATAATGAGTGAAAATATGAACTCATCAACCAGTCATTTCTAGCTAAGGCTAGTGATATAAAATGGGCGGTGCAGGAGGAGAAGTTGATGGTGGTGTTGATCTATAAGGAGAGCTTGGTTTTAACTAACATTCTGGATTCTCTACCCCCTTCTGTTTACTCTCTTTTGCAGGACTTTGATGATGTATTTCCTGATGAGACACCAGCTGGATTGCCACCGATTCGAGGGATTGAACATCAGATTGATTTTGTGCCCGGCGCCACACTGCCAAATAGGCCAGCCTACCGAACCAATCCGGATGAGACAAAGGAGTTGGAAAGGCAGATTGGCGAGTTGCTAGCAAAAGGGCATGTGAGAGAAAGTTTGAGTCCTTGTGCAGTTCCTGTTCTCTTAGTACCCAAGAAGGACTCAACCATGAGGATGTGCTGCGATTTCCGGCCATAAACAACATAACGGTAAAGTATCGACATCCTATTCCACGTTTAGATGATATGCTAGATGAATTGCATGGCTCTTGTGTGTTTTCAAAAATTGATTTGAGGAGTGGGTATCATCAAATTAGGATTAAAGAGGGGGATGAGTGGAAAACTGCTTTTAAGACAAAACTTGGTTTGTATGAGTGGTTAGTTATGCCTTTTGGATTGACTAATGCTCCTAGCACATTTATGCGCCGTATGAACCATGTTTTACGTGCTTTTATAGGCAGATTCGTCGTTGTCTACTTTGATGATATCTTAATCTATAGCAAGAGTCATGATGAGCATGTGGAGCATTTGAGATCTGTTTTAGATGTACTACGTAGAGAGAAGTTATATGCTAACATGAAAAAGTGCATCTCCTGCACGGACAAGCTTGTGTTTCTTGGTTTTGTTGTTAGTGCAGACGGTGTACAGGTTGATGAGGAAAAGATTAGAGCTATACGAGATTGGCCACGTCCTAAGAACATTGGAGATGTTAGGAGTTTTCATGGCCTGGCAAGTTTCTATAGGCGGTTCGTGCCACACTTTAGTAGCATCGCAGCCCCACTGACTGCGATAATAAAAAAGAATGTGGAGTTTAAATGGGAAGACGAGCAGGAGAAAGCATTTGAGTTGCTGAAATACAAATTGACACATGCCCCGGTACTATCGCTCCCTAACTTTTCTAAAATTTTTTAGATTGAATGTGATGCTTCAGGAGTTGGTATTGGTGCAGTGTTGATGCAGGAGAGGAGGCCCATAGCGTACTTTAGTGAGAAGCTGAATGGAGCAACTTTGAGCTATCCTTCGTACGATAAGGAGCTGTATGCATTGGTGAGGGCCTTAAAAATGTGGCAGCATTATTTGTGGGCTAAGGAGTTCATACTTCACACCGATCACGAGTCTTTGAAGCATTTGAAGAGTCAGCACAAGTTGAATAAGAGGCATGCACGTTGGATGGAGTTTATTGAGACGTTTCCATATGTCATCAAGTATAAACAAGGTAAAGAAAATGTGGTGGCTGATGCATTGTCCAGGAGGTATGCCTTGATCTCTACTTTAGATGCTAAGTTACTTGGTTTTGAGTGCATTAAAAGCTTGTATGTGTCTGATATTGATTTTGGTGATATATATGCTGCATGTGAGACTTCTGCTCATGGCGAATATTTTAGGCATGATGACTATTTGTTTAGAAGAAATAAGTTGTGTATTCCTAGATGTTCTTTACGTGAGTTATTGCTGTTGGAGTCTCATGGGGGAGGTTTGATGGGACATTTTGGTATTGCTAAGACTTTAGCAATTTTGCATGATCATTTCTTTTGGCCACACATGAAACATGATGTTGAGAGAATTTGTGGAAGGTGTATTACTTGCAAGCAAGCTAAGTCTAGGTCCAATTCTCATGGTTTGTACACTCCATTGCCTATTCCTGTTACACCTTGGACTGATATTTCTATGGATTTTGTGTTGGGATTGCCACGAACTAGGCGTGGGAGTGATTCTATCTTTGTGGTGGTTGATAGGTTTTCTAAGATGGCACATTTTATTCCATGTCATAAGTCTGATGATGCATCTCATATTGCTGATTTATTCTTTAGAGAGATTGTGAGATTGCATGGTATTCCTAGGACCATTGTTTCTGATAGAGATGCTAAGTTCTTGAGCTATTTTTGGAAGACTTTGTGGTGTAAGTTAGGTACTAAACTCTTGTTTTCTACTACTTGTCATCCTCAAACTGATGGTCAAACTGAAGTAGTTAATAGGACATTGTCTACTTTGTTGAGAGCTGTGATTAAGAAGAATATTAAGTCATGGGAAGAATGTTTGCCACATGTTGAGTTTGCTTATAATCGTGCTATTCATTCTGCTACTCAATTTTCACCTTTTGAAATTGTGTATGGTTTTAATCCTTTAACTCCATTAGATTTATCTCCTTTACCTGTCCAAGAGTATACTAACCTTGATGGCCAGAAAAAGGCTGATTTTGTGAAGCAGATTCATGAGAAAGCAAGGCTTAACATAGAGCGTCGCATGGAACAGTATGCAAAACAAGCAAATAAAGGACGCAAGAAGGTGGTGTTTGAGCCTGGAGATTGGGTGTGGTTGCATATGCAAAAGGAGAGATTTTCGTTGCAACGCCGATCAAAATTGTTACCCCGAGGGGATGGTCCATTTCAAGTATTAGAGAGAGTGAATGATAATGCCTATTAATTGGACTTACCAGGTGAGTATAATGTGAGTGCTACATTCAATGTTTCTGATTTAAGTCCTTTTGATATAGGTGACAGCTTGGATTTGAGGACAAATCCTTTTCAAGAGGAGGGGAATGATGGAGCCCAAGGTGCAGTTCAAGAGCAAGATCCAGCCTATATTCCTAGTGGACCTATGACGAGAGCTAGGGCAAAGAAGCTAAGAGATGGATTGCAAGTGCTGATTAAAGAGATTTGGGCTCAAGAAGTATTCAAGAAGCCCATCGGAGTTGAAAATCAAATTGGGTCAAGATGGATTAATTTAATTATGACATCTGGGCTTAATTGATTTGATTTGGGCTTAGATTTATTTTAATTTTCGAATTTAATTAGTTATTAGATGTTATTTACTTTTTAGATATTATTTTCAAGATATACATGATGTATATCTTGAAAGATTTGATATGCTTTTTAGATTTGATTTCCTAGATAGATTAGGAGTAGAGATTTCGTTTTATTCACCCTATAAATAGGGCTGCTTATTTTTGAATTTAGACTCAGTTTTCAGTCAATAATATTTTGTGAGTTTAATTCTCCTATTCTGAAAGCTCAAGAATTTCTGTGGATTCCTTGAAATTTAAATTTGACTTATCAACCGGACTTACACATCCGATTGTGGTGTCTTCTACAGTTCTGCGTCGTTAGTTCTTCAACTTCTTGGGGCGTATATGAGATTCATCTGGAATACGTCATTTGAAGGGTCGGATTAGGGTTGCTGAACTTCCCTCCGTTCGTCGTTTCCATTTCCAGTTCTGTTCGTGTCGTTTTCGCGTTGTGTCAACTCTTGTTCCTGGGCTGCGATCTAAACCTTCCCGGCGAGGATCGTATCAAAAGGCGTATCTCTCGGTAGCCAAATTGGCGTACAGGGGTCATATATAGGGGTCAGAGATCTAGGGTTTTGCTTAGGGTTCCCGAGAACCTCGCCAGGTTGTTGAGCGGCGCTCCCGAAGATATCGGGGTGGTTGAGTCATGGGCGGTTGGTCCTCTCCGAGATTCCTGTGTGCTTGCTGTTATCTTCCCGTTACTCCTCTTTCGAGTTCCAATTGACCGTTGGGGAGTTCGGTACGTGCGTGTGGGGTTCCTTTGATGGCAGTCGGACTGTAGTCCATGCTATTCGGACTGCTTTCAGTTAGAACTCATATTGACCGGACTGCTTTCTTATTCATACACGGGCTGTCCACCTCGCTTGGCCTGTATAAAAGTGAATTGGGCCATGTACCTGGGCCTCTTATTGGGCTTGATCAAGTTCGACCCCAACAATAGCCCCTTCGGCTCAGCGGGGTACGCTCTGAGGAGCCTGGTGAGTCGAATATAGTGTTCCGGTTTGTTTTCTCGATGTTATGGATAGATTTTCCCAGATTTTGGCCCTTCGGACTTCTTGACGAGAGGTCCGAAATTTCCTGGTGCCCGGGGGCACCTCCCGGCTCAGGAGACCAGTTCCTCTGGGGGTGGTTCCTTTTACTCACGCAGCCCCTGGAAGCTACTGCGAGTGCCGTACTGCGGGCCCGAAATTGCGGCGTGGTGGATGGACAGTTCGGGTTCTGCCCTATTATTATTTTTGGCCATCTGGCGAGCCCCAGCGAGCTCAATAGATTCGGAGGTAGGGGTCTTGGTAGGCGAAGTGGCATTCAATGTGCCATTCGTATCAGGGCATCGAGCCCCTAGTGGTCCGGATGGAACTCGTTGAGGTTCGTGATTAAATCGCATGCTTTTGCGGATGGTTTCTATCGGACTGTTATTTTGGTGAGCTGCTTTTATCGAACCTCTTGCCGGATCGCTTGAGCCATCTCGTGATATTTCAGCAGCCTTGGTTCTTTCACTTGATACTGGTTCTCCATTTGCAGCACCACGAGCTGCGAATCCCCTTGCACCTGGAGGCGGCGAGCCCCTAGCTCCTTCGCGAGTTGCATTCCGCGTATTAGTGCTTCGTACTCCGCTTCATTGTTTGTAGTTTCAAAATTAAGTTTGATGGCTCGCTCGACCAATTCCCCACAGGGACTCCGCAGTTTTATGCCTGCGCCATTCCCGTGCATGTTACTAGCCCCGTCAACCTGGAGTACCCAGGGCTCTTTTACCGTGTCCCCCACTTCGAGGTTCGCCACTTCTCTTTCGGCGTCTACCTGGAGTTCGGTGATGAATTCTGCTATGAAGTCCGCTAGGATCTGGGACTTTATTGTCGTTCGGGGTTCGAATTCGACTCCGTAACCCCCGATCTCTACCGCCCACTTTAATAGCCTGCCAGACAGGCAAGGTTTTGAAAATACGGTTCGCAGGGGGTAAGATGTGACTACCTTGATCGGGTGTGTTTCAAAATAGGGCCGCAGTTTCCTTGACGTTGTTATGAGGGCCAGCGCGAGTTTCTCAAGTGCGGTATACCTCATCTCGGCGTCTAGTAGGGGTTTGCTCGCATAGTGCACTGGATGCTGCTTTCCTGCACATTCTCGGACTAGTACTGCCCCGAGTGAGTGCTCGGAGACATATAAATACAGCAGCAGTACCTCCCCTAGTTCGGGTTTTGACAATAGAGGCGGGCTCGCCAGGTAATTTTTAAGCTGTTCTAGCGCTCTTGCGTATTTGTCTGACCATTCAAACTTCTTCCCTTTTTGGAGGACCTAAAAGAATTTGTGGGTCTTGTCCGAGTACCTGGAAATAAATCAGCTCAACGCCACGAGCCCCCCGTGAGTTTTTGGACTTCTTTCTGGCTTCTGAGATGTGCGATCTCTCGCACTGCCCTTATTTGCGTGGGATCGGCTTCTATACCCCTGCCGGTGACAATATGTCCGAGGAATTTCCCGGATGCAACTCCGAAGGTGCACTTCGCGGGATTTAGTTTCATGTTGTACCTGTTTAAGATCCCAAAGGCTTGCTTCAGATGTTGCACGTGATCCGTGGCCTTCGTTGATGTTACCAACATGTCGTCGATGTAAACCTCCATTGTCTTTCTGATACGATCCTCGCCGGGAAGGTTTAGATCGCAGCTCAGGAACAAGAGTTGACACAACGCGAAAATGACACGAACAGAACTGGAAATGGAAACGATGAACGGAGGGAAGTTCAGCAACCCTAATCCGACCCTTCAAATGACGTATTCCAGACGAATCTCATATACGCCCCAAGAAGTTGAAGAACTAACGACGCAGAACGGTAGAAGACACCACAATCGGATGTGTAAGTCCGGTTGATAAGTCAAATTCGAATTTCAAGGAATCCACAGAAATTCTTGAGCTTTCAGAGTAGGAGAATTAAACTCACAAAATATTATTGACTGAAAACTGACTCTAAATTCGAAAATAAGCAGCCCTATTTATAGGGTGAATAAAACGAAATCTCTACTCCTAATCTATCTAGGAAATCAAATCTAAAAAGCATATCAAATCTTTCAAGATATACAGCATGTATATCTTGAAAATAATATCTAAAAAGTAAATAACATCTAATAACTAATTAAATTCGAAAATTAAAATAAATCTAAGCCCAAATCAAATCAATTAAGCCCAGATGTCATAATTAAATTAATCCATCTTGACCCAATTTGATTTTCAACTCCGATGGGCTTCTTGAATACTTCTTGAGCCCAAATCTCTTTAATCAGCACTTGCAATCCATCTCTTAGCTTCTTTGCCCTAGCTCTCATCATAGGTCCACTAGGAATATAGGTTGGATCTTGCTCTTGAACTGCACCTTGGGCTCCATCACTTTCCTATCAGCGGTTCGAACATTTTGTTTACGAGTCTCAGATACATCGATCCCACGTTCTTTAGCCCGAAGGGCATCACCTTGTAGCAGTATATTCCATTGCTTGTCATGAAGGCAGTTTTTTCTTGGTCGTCGGGATGCATCTGGATTTGATTGTACCCAGAAAATGCATCCATAAAGCTCAGCAGCTCGTGCCCCATAGTTACATCGACTATACAGTTGATATGTGGAAGGGGAAACGGGTCCTTCGGGCACGCCTTATTCAGGTCGGTGTAGTCTACGCATACTCTGTTCTTGCCATTTTTCTTTTTCACGACCACGACGTTCGCGAGCCAGGTCGGGTACTTCACTTCTCTTAACGAACCGATCTCGAGCAGCTTGTTGATTTCTTTGTTAATTGCTTCGTTCTTTTCGGCGGGGAATTTCCTCCGGCGCTGCTGCACCGGCTTCCGGAGTGGGTCGACTTGCAGTTTGTGTGTCATTACCTCCAGATCGATCCCCACCATGTCCTTGTGGGACCATGCAAAGACAGTCCGTTCGGACGCTAGAAATGTGACCAGTTGTGTCCGAACTTTGGGGTCTAGTCCGCTTCCAATGTTTGTCTTTTTGTTCGGATCGTTTGGATCGAGCTCCACCTCTTCTATTTCTTCGGACTCTCCCAACTATGGGGGCAGTGCACTTCTTGGAAAGTGCTGCTGAGCGCATACGGCCTTGAAACTGGTGTAATAACATTCATTCGCCTCGTTTTGTTCTCCCCTAATGGTGCATATCCCTCTTGGGGTCGGGAACTTGACGACCTGGTGAAAGGTGGAAGGTACCGCCTTCAGCTGGTGTAGCCAAGGTCGTCCTAACAGGGCGTTGTAGGCGCTGGGTGCGTCTATTACCATGAACGAGACATCGTAGTGCGTCCCTACGCAGTAGGTTGGTAGTGTAACCATCCCCAACGTCATCTGTACCCCGCCGTTGAACCCAATCAGCAGCGTCTGGTTCGGACTATCTTATCCTCCGGGAGCTTCATCTCCTTGAGGGCGTGTAAGAATAGGATGTTGGCGGAACTCCCATTATCGACCAGGATACTCTTCACGAGGTAGTTCGAAATCAACATTGATATTACCAATACGTCGTCGTGCTGGTGGCTTAGCCCCGGTGCTACGTCGCTGGTAAACTTGATTGGTGCATGCTCCAGGTTCTTGCGTGGCGCTACTGCCTCTTCGTGTGTCAGCCTTTTGGCTTTCTTCATGGCTGACCGGGTTATGCCGCTGATCTCGGATCCCCCGGTAATACAGTTGATGGTGCGGACTGACACAGGGGATTTCGGGGCAGCCTCTATCGTGACCCGTGTTTCATCGGACTGCTTCTCCCTGCTCTAGGTCCTCTTCCCCCGGTCCGACAGATATTCCTTCAGGAAACCCTTCTTCAATAATTCCACCACTTCGAGCCGGAGTGCCTTGCAGTTCACTGTGGTGTGTCCGTGATCATTGTGAAATTCACAGAACTTCAGAACGTCGCGCGATGCCGGGTCGGCCTTCATTTTTTGTGGCCATTTCACTCTCTGGCATGCGGCGGAGCACGTTCTGGACTAGATCGGCTGGGTCGATCGACAGCGTGTACTCAGGTACATACGGGCCCAGGCAGTTGACCTGTGGAGGTCTGTTATAGGGGTGAGTCCGAGGGGGACGCCTGTCCCGCGGCTGGCACCGGCCTTCATCCCGGGCCAATGGCCTTCCGCTACTTCTGCGCGCGCGGCAGTAGGGCTCGTCTTCCTCCCACTTGATTAGTGCCCAAGCCCGATTCAGTGCATCATCCATCGTTTGGCATGGGTAGATGGATAGTTCTCTGTAAAGGTCTGAGTCTACATCAAAGCCTTTGGTGAAGGCGCGCACGGCGGTGCTGTTCGGGCAGTTCGGCACTACCACCAACTCTCTGTTGAAGCGCGATAAGTAGTCCCTCAGGGGCTCGCCCGGCCTCTGGATAATGGTATAGAGATCATCAGGATGCTTATCCAGCCTCCGACTGCTCGAATATTACCTCAGGAAAAGTTGATGCAGCTCGACGAATATGGAGATCGAGCTCCGTGGCAGGTTTATGAACTGCTGGAGTGCTGGCCCCGTCAAACTCGACCCGAAGCTTTTGCACATGCAAGCTTCTCTCTGTACGCTCGGTATCGCCAGCGCCAGCATCTTCTACCGGTACACGGCTATGTGGTTCTCTGGTTCGGAAGTTCCGTCATAGAGGACGAAATTGGGGGGAGTAAAGCGATCAGGGAGCTCAGCGTCAGCTATCTCCGGGGAGAAAGGGGACTCCGCGTAACTTTCACGCGGTATGGTCCTCTCCGGAGGAGGTAGGCCTGGAATCCTGGCGATGAGCGACTCGAAGTAACTGAGCCTTTGCTCGAAGCGATGCTCAATCTGCGTGAGGGCCTGACGGTCGGAATGCTCCTCCCGTACCCTTCGATTTGGTGGGTCATTCGGGGTTCGCTCCTCGCCCCCTCCGTCAGTCCGATTAAACTCGGCTTCTAGGTTTTGAGCCGCAATCCTATCTGTACTTCTCGGCTCCTCGATGATGGGGCGCGTGTTGGCTTGATGCTGCAGCCTCCTATTTTCTCTCTCGAGGAGTTCGTACCTCCTATCCATATCCTCCATCCGTGCGCCCATCGTCTCTATGGCTGTCTGGGCGCTTTCCACTTGGCTCACCAATCTGGATACATGGGGATCTGTCAGGATGGAAGGCGGTGGTGGTGGGAACGCCAGCTCGTTGAGAGGAGTGGTGTTGAACGCCGGCATAAGATCATTCACTGTGCTGCTCGGATTTGGTGGCTGCGGGACACCGTGCCCGGCTGTCGCGGGCTGCCCACGTCTGGTACCTGCCGCTGTTCCGCGGCCTGCGCCGGGATTCGCTCCCCAACCTCGTCCAGCCGCCAGAACATCCCTTCCGTCATCAGCTTCGATCACTTGAGTGTCATTCGGGTTATCCGCCATTTCCTGCAAGTAGGGTTAGTGCAGAAGTATTCCAGGGGCCCCACGGTGGGCGCCAAATTGTTGAGGTTCGAAATTATTGTATTCGGAGTCCCGGGAACATAACGAAAGAAATACATGAAATAACAGATGTCTAACTAAGAAAAATGAAAACAACAAGTAAATAGGCAAGAATAACCGAAATCGACGACTTCCGATTGTATAGAATAAAGTAAATGCTTGAATATAACATGTTGGTATCGATCGAATTGCGTAAGAATAAAGGGAATCAAAGGGCGTATCTCTCGGTAGCCAAATTGGCGTACAGGGGTCATATATATAGGGGTCAGAGATCTAGGGTTTTACCTAGGGTTCCCGAGAACCTCGCCAGGTTGTTGAGCGGCGCTCCCGAAGATATCGGGGTGGTTGAGTCATGGGCGGTTGGTCCTCTCCGAGATTCCCGTGCGCTTGCTGTTATCTTCCCGTTACTCCTCTTTCGAGTTCCAATTGACCGTTGGGGAGTTCGGTACGTGCGTGTGGGGTTCCTTTGATGGCAGTCGGACTGCAGTCCATGCTATTCGGAATGCTTTCAGTTAGAACTCATATTGACCGGACTGCTTTCTTATTCCTACGCGGGCTGTCCACCTCGCTTGGCCTGTATAAAAGTGAATTGGGCCATGTACCTGGGCCTCTTATTGGGCTTGATCAAGTTCGACCCCCAACAAGTGATAAATATAGTTTGGTTATATTTTTTATCATTATTTATTGTATATCTATATTATAATAGAATAAAAATTAAATAGAAAATATTTTTTTTTTGTGGGAACAATTATTAGACCACTATTCTCTTTAATATAGTATATAAATGTGCAAGTGATCGATCCACATGAAATCAAATCATTGATTAATAAGATAATTTTAACTAAAGAAGAGGAAAAATCAATATCGTCGAAGTAGCAGTGTGCGGTGGAAGTGCACGCAAGAGTGTATGTTCTGGCTTTGTTTTTTCAATTGAGACCATCTCCATAGTTTCTTAGTCGAATTTTTCAGTTTTCCAATCTAGTTTTCCAATTTTTCGATATTCATCTCCAACCCATAACATTATTTTTTTTCTTTTATCAATTTAATTTTCATTATCAATTTATTATATTATTCATTTGATATATTAATATTTCTAATTATTAAAAAATAAAAATTACATGAATTTAAAAAATAATTCCTGGAATAGATAAATTTGAGCAATTAAAGTGTAATTTTTAAATATTGGTGTCAAATTATAAAAATAATAAAAGACTAAAAATTAAATTACAATTATTATTTGAAAAATAAAATTACAGTTGAGAAAGATAAGAAATATTCAAACAAGAAATATTCAAACAAGACAATTTATATACTACCAATATTTGTAGAGAAATTTTGAGAATTATTAAAATATTATAAATATAAACTAGAAAAAATAAAAAAAATTATAAAAAAAAGAAAAAAGAAAATGGGCAAATGGCAGCCGAAGACACCATTGCTCACCTCCAAACCTTAATTTTGCACCGCCGACACCATTGCCACTTCCGCCGTCCCCTTCGTCATCACCTCCGCCGCCGTCGTCTTCCCCTAATTCTGTCAAAGTAATAGAGAAAAAATAAAAAAAGGGAAAAAATCACGGCCGCCGGGATTCTCCCGGGGTGCGTTGGAGATGGTCTGAAAACCGCAACGTGCACAAATTTGACGTGGTTGTCTTGTTGCAATTTGCGGCTGAGTATTTTTTTTAAAGAAAAAACAGAAAATTTTTAGGAAGCCTGTGTTATGAGTTCTGAACAGTGAGTGTTTGATGAAATGCTTGTTCGAATGTGAGATTTGGAGATCCATATCTTTGGAACCTGAGTTGTAAGTTGTGGCGTCTCTGTTATTACCCAATAACCCGTTCTTGAAAAATGTTATTCTCAATTTCTAGAATACTAAACCAAGTACACTACGAAGAAAGCGAGATTTGTGTAATGGCTGAAGATTTTGCAGGTGCAGGTAGGGAGAATGCCTAATGCCTGTCAAATGGCAAAACCAGTGCTCCGCTCTCTCCTTAGAGTATCTTCACTTCTCCACCGTTCTATCACCTTCAGGTATATGTTCAATCTCTGGTGATACCTTTTAGTGCTTGTCCAATGATCTCTTCACCAGTTGCTTCGTTTATGCCAATGTTTGTTATCAACCATCAGCCAAATCATTCGGGAACCAGAACCCATTTGTAGTCTCTTGAGGAATCCATCTCAATTGCATCTAAACCCATGTAGTTCTCGGCAAGTAGTTTCTCTCCAGCAATGGAGAAGCATTACTCATGGGACAGTGAATGTGGTGATATCACCACAGGGAAAGGCCAAGTTTGACATCCATGAAATTGACCCCCCAAAGAAGGAGAAATGGAAGACAAAGAAAAGACTGAAGCTTAAAAGAAAGAAAGAGAAGCAAATGAGGAAGGCTGCGAATAAGAGAGACCCAAGACGGCTTGGAGTCAAAAACAATAAAAAAAGAAAATTTGCCACTCCAGAGGAGAGGATCAAATTCAAGCTTGAACAAGTATGTGCCAGTTTTATTTTAATAATCACTTTTTGGCATTCCATGTTGATTTTTATACCACTCTCTGTTTAGATTGTTGGTTGTTCCATTCAATTTTGGTACTTGATTGTTACTGTTTTAGTCAGTTGTTGGTGATTTAGAGGAAGAATTATGTATCTTTGCATATGGCAAGACAGTGTTTTCATATGGCTTCCTTGTTGATGTTTCATTGAATTGGAATAAGTAAAATTCACTAATTAATTTGTTTCTGTTCAGATTAGGTTCTTATTTCTAGCTACATTTGCTATTGTACGGTAAATACCATTCTATGACTGTACCAAGCAATCTCTTTTGCATCATCCCATCAGTGTCTTGTACCATGCGAAGTGTTCTTATTTATCTCATAATTTGGTAAGTTGGTTTCAGGCAAAAATCAAGGAAGCCTTGTTAATTGAAAGGCTGAAGAGGTATGAAGTTCCTAAAGCTCAAGGTCCCATGGTTGAACCCCAGGTATTAACTGGCGAGGAGCGGTTTTATATGAAGAAAATGGCCCAGAAAAGGTCCAACTATGTTCAGGTTGGCAGAAGAGGAGTCTACGAGGGAGTGATTCTCAATATGCATATGCATTGGAAGAAACATGAAACTGTGGAAGTCATTTGCAAACCTTGCAAGCCTGGTGAAGTGCACGAGTATGCTGATGAACTTGCTAGGCTAAGTGGTGGGATTCCAATCCAAATAATTGGAGATAATACAATAATCTTTTATAGGGGCAAAAATTATGTGCAGCCAAAGGTCATGTCGCCCATTGATACGCTATCAAAAAAACGGGTATGCTTTTTTTATTTGATAAGTCATTCTTAGATTTCTCTGGAGCTCTTCCTAACTTTGTTTGTTGATGTTGTGCATATGGCATATTGTTAAGTCGCAACTCTTAACAGTTTTCTCTAGTATCTGAACTGCTTTTACTTAAAATGGTGTTTGTCGTCGAAAAATGAAATGTGATACAACCGTGCACTTGAAGGTTTATGTTTCATGTTTTTTCTTGAAATTCTCATCTTGCATAATGTGTTATCCATTAAACTGAAAATTTGTGCAGGTTTTTTGTTTTCCTCACATCACCCTTGGGCTTTTCCAGTTTGCATGAATTTCTCATAGCTAACTTGTTGTGCAGGCACTGGAAAAATCAAAATATGAACAATCCCTGGAGTCAGTGAGACGATTTATTGCTATTGCGGAGAAGGAACTTGAACTATACTACCGGCATGTTGCTCTTTATGGTGATCCGAGTGATAGGGATCCGAAATCAGTGCTGGATCATCGGAAGGCCAAAGTAGGAACAGTGAACAATACTATTTCTCCGACTGTGGAGTCGTCAATATCAGCAGCAGCAGCAGCAGCTGGTTTTGCTGATCAAGATCTCTCCGAGGATGAAAAACTTTGGGGTTATTTGAATAGTGAGGATGATTGCATGCTTAGTGAAGACTTGGTTACTTCTGATGAAAGTGGAGACGACAACTAATTTTCCAGTCAAGAATCTGTGCATGGCCTCAAGAATTTGTGCACATAGGTAAATCTGTTTGTAACAGATATATATTTTGCAGAAAATATATTTTTATTTGGTGGTTTATTTTGTTTTTCTTTTTTTCAAATATAAGCTGTCACTTGGACTCTATGGGTGTCTTGTATATTGTTAACTTTTAAAAAATCATTTCAAGTTACTGTTTTATTCGACTCAAACATAATCATTTTTTTAAAATGGGGTAAATTGGAAATTAGAACTTTAGAGTTTAATATAATCGGGGTTCCCAAATTATGTTTGTGACATTCTCGTTAAAGCCCAAAAAAAAAAAAGAAGAGAGTAAAAGACAAAGTCAAATAGACAAAAAATAAACTGGCTTTTCAAAAGATTTAAAACCAAATTAAAAGTTTTAGTTTTGGTGTTCACCGAACTTTAATTATTATTATTCTTTATTTATGTAATGTTTTTGAATTAAAAATAATTTGTAATGATTTACAATATATTAATTTAATTCATAATCACAAATCATCAATTTGTATTATAATATAGGAGTTTTATCTATTCAAGATCCAAAGGATTAATTCTATATTCATGACCTGAAATATCACAAAAATTCTCAATCCTCAATCGATGACCTTAATATCAGGTCCTGGTTTGAAAATTATTTGATCTTTCAGGTTCTGGATTGACAAATCATCTTTTGGGTTCTGAATCGATAATTAACTTATTTTTTGAGTTATGAATTGACAATTCTTCTATAATTTAATATTTACTAATAAAAATTGAAATTCTAATAATTTAACTAAAATAAATATATATCAAGGTTTTGGTCAAAACTTATCAATCCGAACTAAATCGAACCTCTAAGTTCAATTTTAAGATTTCCAACCCAAATCAAAATCAAAAACTATTTTTTCCCGAATCGCTGTAACCCAGAACTTATTTTTACTTGAGCCGAAACAATCCAAAACTTATACTTCGATTCGATTTTCTGTTGATGACTCAATTATGCTCACCCGACTAATAACAATTACATTTATTTTAGTGGGAAATTGTGTAAGGGGAGATGTTTATACATTTTCTTCCAAGATTTTTTTTTAAAAATTAGTTCGGTTAAGATATTCAGATTTTATTTATTTATTTATTTATTTTTTGTGTCGAACTTCAATTATTGTTATTCTTTATATATGTATGTAATGATTATAGTTGTTATTCTTTAAGGCCCAATTGTCGATCAACGGATTTATAGCAAAACCAGCTCATTTTCATCCCATTTTTCTTCTATTATATATTTTTTTAATATATTACAATTTTTATTACAAATCAGTTATTTTTTTTAATTTTTTTTTAACATGAATTAAACACACACACCCTACATGTTCCGTGAAAGCTCGAACCCATGACCTATTGATCATAAATAAAATGCTTCTACCACTGCACTCAAACAAGGGACAAAAATTAGTTATTTTTAACACTACTTAATAAAAGGAAGGACGGTTTTACTAGTGAATCTTCCTTGGACGAAAACAAAACTTTAAAGTATAGAATAATTTTTTAACCGGTGTGCTTTTTTTCCCCCTTAAATATTAGTATGTTTTTCGTGATTGCATTTTTGGAAGTTCGTTTGGTTCAATCATGGATCTTTGCAACAATATTTTTTCCCAAGGTAGTAAATAATATTTCTGCAAACTTATGAATTTAAATCATTTTTTTTGTTTATTTGTTAATTCGATGGATATGTACATGCTATCAATCTAAAGATAAGATTTAAAATCTTGATTTCTTAGCTACAAACATCACAAAAACGATAGTGTCATTATTATTATTATTATTGTCAAATAATTAGACACAATTATAATTTAAGAATAGGTTGGTAGGAGTTGATAAAGTTTATTCCTTTGAGATAGTCCCTTTTATTCGTTGTCATGCTGGCTGCGTCGAATTTAAGCACCACCATCGAGCACAAAAAGTTTGGTATTCTTAAAAGACTTGGTTTTTATTTTAATAAATATAAATGTTCAAAATTCACAATAAATGTATTATGTATGTTTGTTAACTCATAAAAATAAAATAGAAAAATGATTTATAAATGTCAAATGTAGTTTATTTCTGAAAGAGAGGATATACTAAAAACAGATCTTTACATGCATATGTATATGTTCGAGTAAGATGTTTAGCCTTTATATAATATATTGGTTTGGCATTTAACCCTATTTTATAATTTTTATATGGAATATGAACTGTCTAGCTCCTAGATCAATTCTTACAACATTTTTCATAATCGTGAATTAAAATTATATAACTTATAAGATAAATATTTATGTGAGATGGTATTTTTTGCAAGACGGTGATATATATATATATATATATATATATATATATATATATATATATATATATATATATAT
>JAPKLW010000305.1:114323-130408 GCA_026898455.1 Plectranthus barbatus
TATATATATATATATATATATATATATATATATATATATATATATATGTAATCAATTATATATTATAGCAACTTAAATAATATATTTCAGTATATTAAATAATGTATTGTTGAATACATCATTTAATTTTCATGTATTTCAGGGGACAACAATGTCCGACTCGACCCGACAGCTTGACACGAGCTAACAAGAAAAAAGTGGGTTGGGTCAATCCATTTAACATCCGGGTCAATTTCAGGTCGAACATGCGAAACCCAATTAAAATGCAGGTCGAGTCTGGGTCAGGTTTAGGTCGAACATGCAAAACCCGACCCATTTTATATACTCCCTCCATTCCATTATAATTATCACCTTTCTTTTCGGTACGGAAATTAAGAGTTGTGAGTGTAAAATGAGTTAGTGGGATTAATATTTTATTGTTGAGTGTGAAAAAGTTATCATTTTTTTAAATATGACAATTCAGTGGGACACCCAATTTGGCAGGTGTGACAATTCAATTGGGACGGAGGGAGTACTATTTTTTATTCTTTTAGCTTATAAATACATTAAATAGATATTTAAATTTTAAAAAATGTGGTTGATAAATAAAATTTAAATATTTAATATTTAATCTTTTGGTACTTGAATTTACTCGTGTAATAATTATATTTTATATGACTATTCAAGTATTCATACTATGGATTGTATTTTAAATAGGTCATGCTAATTAAGATCAATTTTCAATATTATTAAACAGATTATTTCGGATCAATTTCAGGTCGACCTGAAAATAAACACATCGGGTTCGAGTTGACTTTTCTCATGCGAAAAAATAAATGGGTTAGGTTCGGATTGACTTGTATCGTATTACTATCAGGTCGCAATTCAACCCGCCAACTGAACCCGACCTAATTACCACCTATTTCAGCATAGCAAATGTTTCACAAAACAAGTCTTACAAGTGACTATATCTTATTGCAATAGAAATAAGATTGAGATAGCATACCTTCAAATTTCAATCGTTGCTAATTAATCTCTCCAAATAAAATAAATTCAATTACCTTTAATTATTAGCAAGATCTTCTTTGAGATTTAATAATAGGGACATGTATAACGACCTAAGTATCCAAATATATTCAATTGAAGTTAAATATAAATAATTAAGAGATTAATTTATAATATTAAAAATAAATAATCTTACATATATTGCATCTAACTAAATACACGTACAATATCAGCCACATAATGTTGCAATTTTCTAAAATCATTCTTCAGTGCATAAAATCCGAAAATTACTGAATTTTCCACGACTTCCAGCAATCGGAAAATATCTTGGAATCATAAAATAAATAAAGCCACTTTCATTTATCAAATAATAGTTTGTCGCGTGGCATGCCCTTTTGTTGAAATTTCTGTCACAATTATCATATACTATAATACTTCACGTGATAATGTAGTACATCCATCCAAACAATCAATTCCTATCTATCTATACTACTCCTCCGTCCCATGTAATTAGTCTCATTTGGTTTTGGCACGATAACCAATGTTAGTGAGTGTAGTGGAATTAATATTTTATTGATGAGTGTAAAAAAGTTTACCATTTTAGGAAATGGGACAATTAGATGGGACGGACAAAAAAGGCAAATGGGACTAATTTCGTGGGACGGAGGGAGTATATACTAAAAGGGAAACGAAAATTACTGTTCCAAAAGCGGCAAAACTTCCGCCAAAAAAACAAAAAGCATGCAAATCCATTCAATTAAAATTTATGTGCCAGTTATTTCAAAAAAAATAAAAATATTTATGTGCCAGTGTGCGTAAAAAATGGTGTCCAATTTTTCAAATAGTCAAATCAATCTATCCCATCACCATAATTTCAAGTTCAAGTCTATTTTTCAAATATTTTCATCCCAACATTAAAAATATAATTTTTTTAAAATATTGAACCAACTCATTTTAGAGAATAATCATAATTTTAAATTTTTGGACCCCTAAAAAAAGGAAATGTGGGTAGGGTAGAGCTCGGCAGAGGGTCATATGATATAAAAGAGTAATAAGCATATAAAATTTTGTAAAAAAAATTATTTATAATCATCATAAAGAAGTGTATTAAAAAAAGAATGGAGTAACTCAGACATTTTGATTCTCAATCATTTTAATGAATATTCAATTTTATGATTAAATAATTTTGTTATTACCTAAAATCCAGTATTTCGAATTGCATTTTATGAACTTGCATTAATTACTAAAAGTTATCAACTTCATAATTTTATTTTATGTTATTCTAATTTTAAAAATTCAACTATTATCTTGCTCCTTTTTCATTATATTTTGTAAATAAATATTTACAAAATATTAAACTTTGAGTTAGCAAATTTAGTTAAGGTTATCTATTTTAAGATGAAAATAGACGAAATAAAACAATAAAACCATAAAACAGAATTATATAAAAATAAACAAAATATTATAAGTATGATTCATGCTTTCTCAATTATTAACACGTCAACATAAATTTTGTTAATTCAATTTTGGTCCATTCAGTTTGACAATTTTATAAGTATAATTCTTGCTCTTAAGTCTTAAAAGTTTTGGGTCAATTATTCTTTATTAGTTTATATATATAATTTGATGTATAAATAATAAAACACATCTTAAATATTTATTGATGAATATGAATTAAAGAATTTTTTAAGAAAATCACTAAAATAATTTATTTTTTTACATCATAAACTAGATCAATCATTTTTATAAAATATACAATAATAACAAAAATATTTATGTTACTTTTCAAGAAAAATATCACATCATCATTAAGTTGAATTTGGCTCCAAATCTGCGCTACTGCACGAGAGAGTCCCCGACAATGGGTTGGAGCTATAGATGATGAATTATCAAAATTAGCATCCTCAATCATCACAATTTGATGTTGAAAAAAAATATTCATCTCTGATCATGCAAATCTTCAAGTTTTCGAAATAAAAGAAAGAAGAGGAGAGAGATGATGAAATAAGAGGCTAGAGATTGCGTGTAAAAGAAAAATAAAATGTAAGTTAATGTTACAATTTTCAAGTAAATGGAGTGGTATAAACAAGATAGTCTACAAAGATTGCAACAGAGGATAAAAGATACTCTGTCATTTGGTAAATTGTTTATTTTCCCTTTTTGTTTTACCCATTTAATTGTAAATTTTATTTAATTTATTTTTCAAGTTAAGTAATTTTCAATTGTTATGATTGTAACAAAAGAATACAAATGGTTGATTATTTTGAGTTTATTTTTAATTATTTTTATTCTCTTAAGATTTTATTTATTTAATTATGAAAATAACTAAAAAGTAAAAGGCATGACAGCTGTAACTATGCAGGCGAGCGGCAGTGCAACATAGAAAATGGTGACAAAGTAGAAACATACCGTCTTTATATTTTAAATTAATGCAACCCAAATATAAATTTGAAATTCAAATTTTCAGAGCTACAACGCACAAGTCAGTGAAAATAGAATGCAAGATGCAATTTATATTAAAGAAATTTGGATTGCTTATCTACCCAAGTCAAAAGAAAATATTTTTACTAAAACTTTTTCCTACTGTGTGTCTGTGTCTGCTTTAATAAAAGGTAAGCTACAACCTACTATTGCAGCTTTTAAAATTTACATTTCCAAGAATTATTTTGAATTCAAATATTTAAGTTTGTAGACATTTTTCATCTATAAATACACTTATTTTGCTTATCAGTGCTGAACTCGACTCGGGCAAACAAAAATTATACGACTTGATACACTACTGTGTAACCAAGAGCCCTTGCCGAAGAGTTTTTATTTTCACCAAAGGTCACCCTACAGTTTTGCCAGACTCACAGTGACTTTGAGGGCATACTTCAACCGCTGGTGGAATCAATGGTTTGCTGGCCACGATTGTTCGGCAGGTGGTGGTGCGATGGCCGGGCAAGGATCTGAATGGTAATGGCTGCACTAGCGGAAGACATACGATGATGAGATTGTCGTTCAGGCATGCGGTAGACAACGACTGAAGGTTGAGTCTGCAGCTATCATATCATAACTGGTCACCTCTCCCAATCGACAGAGCAGTTCCAGTGCCTATTGCTACAAGCCCCATTCCCATTCAATCTCTCTCCCTCAAGGCTCACTCAATTGTCTCAGGCAATGACGGCGATGAATAATATCAAACATTATTAGAAAAAGATGGGTTGCGTATCTTTGAGTTATTTAAAATCTCATCGTTGGGGTGAGCTTTGGTAAATTTGTGAGGCAGTTTCTTTAAGGTTTCTGGAAGCTGAGTTGGCATTTTGTTGGAAACAATAATGAAAGAGAAACTCAATTTGCCATTTTAATTTGTGAAATAGTACATAAATCTGCCGCCTTTGTAATATTTTGGTTGAATTTAATCCATATTTTCTTACATAATTTGTGATAAGTATTTTGGAATTTCTTTTCTGTTTACATGGTTGATAATGAGATTTATAATCACCTAAAACTGGTCGACGATGAGTACGAGTTTTAACTTATGCTCGGTAGAAAAAGGAGATAGGTTTTCTCTTACTATTTATTTCAAATTCATAATTTTATTTGTTTTAGTTATTTATTGAAGTTTTAGTTATTCCATAATTTGCTTTATCTTAAAATTTATTATATCTTCATTTAAAATAATTTTGTTAAAGTCACAATTCAAAATTTATGAGGCTTGAACTTTTGTAATTCTGTTTTAACTATTTTGTGGACAAAGCTGTTGGCTTAATTGGATAAAAATAGTAAATATACTCATTAATTTCCTCAAATTTATATTTTTATACTTGATATTATGTAAAATAATTTCACAAACCCTAAACCGTTCAGATCCATTTTTATATTTATATGTTAGATATAAACAAAAAATTAATAGAGAATTCGAAAACTAAAAACAGAGCATACATGTTGCAGCAATTTGGAGGATTGACTGTTGTTGGTTAAGATAGAGGAACTGAATTGTGATTAGATTTCATTAAATGAGATGCAGATTAATTTCTATGTAATTTTTAGTAAACACAATACAAAATTGCTCTTTGGGATAATAATTTATTACAATTTATTTGAATTTCATCATTTCTTTTATTGCACAATAATTTAACACACTTTTTAATTGTTGCATTCAATTGAACAAAATAAGCACTATCACATTAATTTGAAATATGTTGTAGATTCTTAAAATCTCATTGTAACCATTGTGAATAGTTTTGAATTATGAATAAAAAACACAAATTGCTTATAAAAGCGAGCAATATCAATTTTAGTAGACACATTGCTCATAATTTGTGCAATTCTAATTTTTAGATATGATCAATTATATGTTGCATCTTTTAAACTATTTTTTTAATAGGTTTACATCAATCTTAAATACACACCCACTCACACCCAAATATCCCTGGGAAGGTTCGACATCTGAGAAAACTTGCCATCGCAGAGCAATTTTTTTATTATTTACAATATTAATGATTATAATTTTGAGCGTAATTGTAATATAATTATCTAAGAGTTTGACATTTGTTTATTTTTTTCAATTTCCTAAACATCTACAAAATATTTGAATTTCAGTAATATATATTTTCAGAACTCAAAAAGCTTTTCTTTTTCAAAACTAATTATTAGAATTGTAAACCAATAAATTAGAAGGTTTGGTGGAGTTAGGTGGTGTACTCAAATTGAGCAAGTACCAATAAAAAATTCACATCATTTGTAACAAAATAACTGCAATATTGTATGTAAAACCAAATAATTATGTTTTAAACTTCTATATAGTAATTCAAACGGAGACTAGAAATGCAAGGGTCGACCGTCGTATAAAGTCGACCACCATATAAAGTGTGATATACTATAAATATTACAATTTTCATATTGTTACTGTACCAATAAAGTATGATTTTGTACCAAAAATCAATAATTTTAATATTTTTTCGATATGATATATTCGATATTTCAGCATTTTTCTCCATTCCAAATTAAAGAATCCAATGTATTTACCTTAAATATTATATTAAAAGAAATCTTACAAATCTAAAATACAAAGTTTTTCATCAGAATGGTATAATTCTTTAAATTTTTTCAATTTATATATCATGAATATATTATTGATTTAATTATATAATATATCCGTGCAACGCACGGGTACAATACTAGTATATATATAAAAACAAGAAGTTTGAAGAAATTACAGAAATGTCATTTTCCCGCCTAAAAACATCACATCACAATATTATTTTATTATTTTTTCCTTTTCTTATCTAATCCATCTATATTTTATCTCTATATATACATCCTTAAACCACTTAATTATGTGACAAGATTAATAATTGATAAATATTAGTTATATGACAATATTTAACTTATTTATCAAATTTATCTCATTCATAAAATACTACAATCTATAATCTATTTTTTTAAATCTATTATTAAGATAGTATCTTATTGATCTAAATAAATTATAGGTATATAATAGATAATAGATAATAAGTTAGAGGATATTATTTGTGCCAATTTGATTTTTCAAAATTACAAATATCATTTTTTGAGAGTTATTTTTATTTTAGGTTAGAATTTCAAAACATAATACTATAAATTAGGTGAAAAATTGATCATAATTCAATTATGATGGATCATTTTTTCTGAAGGTTGAATTATAGAGTATATAGTCTCACACTTATATTTATGAATATACTAGACTTGATTTTTGGAGCAAAAAGTTTTTATTTGAGTTTGATAGTAACTTTAATTTTTAACAGCCTAATTTTATATTTTTTTTGTAGATTGTAATACATAAATTGAGAATAAAATTCATGGGTATTAAACTATATATATATATATATATATATATATATAGGGAGCGGATCCAGTGAGAAAACTCTTAACGTGAGAAAGTGAGAAAGACGTTTGATTGCATTCACGGCATTGCTTGATTGTATTCTGGTCGTTGTTTGATTGCAATATTGCTTGATTGTGCTTTAGTTGTTGCTTGATTATTTTGTTGCTTGATTGCATTTTAGTTGTTGCTTGATTCAATATCAACCATTGATTTTTTTAGATCTGATGGACATGATTCATTCTTTTTTCTCACATGGGGATTTTTTTACATCATCCCATCATCCCTCCTCTCTATATATATGTATGTATATATAATGTATGAATTAAAGTTCATTCAAATGACCTACTGTAACTCGAAATCATGACCTATTGGACACAAGTAATATGTTAACTACTTTTGTTTCGCGTTATGAGTAATTTTATATTTTTCTAATCCTCAAACACATACACTATAAAAAGATTATTTTAAATAATGAAATTTACTTATACAAAGATATATGTAAATATATAAGAATGTAAACTAATATATTTCACATGAAAACATTTAGTCTATTATTTTGAGAAAAAATGCATTTTCACATTTTATAAATGAATTTCACGAGGGAAAGAAAATAAAATTTTAATTATATTTATCTAAATTTGCAAATATATAGATATTAATATTATAGTTATATTAATGTATTGATGAAGCAAAGTTACACAAATGAAGAGGAATGTCCCGAATATTATTTAAATATATAATCAAATGATTATAATTAAAACGCTACCCACGACACTCCAGATTGATAACTCACTCAATCTAATTATATTATATATTATTATTTATTAGATTTATTCCGGTAAAAAAAAAGTATCCAATTTCACCATATATTATTAGGAAAGATATGGGTTCAATATGCATAAAATTCTCTATAATATAATAACTCATGACTTTCTAATATCAAACATATAGATTATTATAATAAAAAAATTGCATGTTGCAACATGATTTGAGATATGTGGGAACTTAAGAACTACCCAAATTTCTACTTTTTTCAGAAATTATATTTTGGCCTTAGTTCGTATAATTCTTAATTGTCTACAATTTATCTATTATGATATATTCATTAAATATAATCATTTGTTGTTTTTAATTTTTTATTAATAATATTATAAATGATATCTCTTCTTAAAATTATGATAATTTCTAAATTTATGCTTATATTTATGGATTAATATAAGGATGAACCTTCAAATACATATAATATAAAAATTATAGATTCATTTAAAAAAATTACTTTTTAGAAAATCTTAGCAATAGAGATTATTAAAAGAATAAAAAACATAATAATAAGTATATTTTTTCACTTTATCCCAATTATGTGGTTTAGTTTTTTTATTTTACATTTATCATTTGATAAGTATTTTCATTATTAAAATTAATATACTATCATTCAAGTATATACTTCTATTTTAAATTATTTAAAACTAATAATATTTTGTACCTAATATATTTTACTTATCCAAGAAAATCATACTATTTGTCTTAATATGTTATAATAGAAGATGTATATTATATTATTGTTAAAAAACTATAAACTTAAAAGATAAAATCAAATATAAGTAGTTGAATTACTTAAAATAAAATATGAATTTATGAATATATGCAATTTAAAAATATAAAAATAAATAAATTGATCGTGCAACGCACGGGTGTAATTCTAGTAAATATACTAAAATGGAACCGGCCACCTTTAACAAAAGCGGGAAAAAGCCCGCCCCATCCTAAAAAAATTCATGCATAAAGAGAATGGATGTCAAACATATTTTAAAAGTTATTTAATTAGTGTTTTGAAATCCATTTTCAAAATTCAAACTGAGAAAAGCATTTTCTATAGTCGCATATATATAGTTCTTGCATTTCTCAATAATACATCGTCATTCACTATTTTCCAATTTCTTTATTAGCATAAATCATTTTTGTATGTAGTATTTTGAACTTTTCTCACTTCTTATCTCAATATTTGTATCTGAACTTTTGATGTAATTTATTTGCTCTATGCGCAGTGATGGTCCATACAATTCAACATCAGATATATCAGGTAATTTGGAAAAACAAGAGTGTTGTACTTACATAATTACAATATGAAGTAACAATAAAACAATCTCACATCTATTTTCTGTTTGAAATGTTTGTAAACTTGAGCATGAAAAAGGAAGACACTATTTAGTGAAGCATACCTTCCTTGGATTTTCCAAAATATTTTTTTACATAAATGCAGCAAGAGGCTCTACGGTGGAAATGCTGGCGACGTGGAGTGCATGTCGCAGTGCCGTCGTGGATAAAATGATGAAGTTACAGTTGTAGTCAGAGAAGTCATAAATCCAAGGTTGCATGGGTAAAATAATTGAATAGAGTTCTTTGGGGAAAGAAAAGAGAAAATTCCCCTCAAAAAAAGAAAAGAAAGAAAATCAAATGAAATTAAATATTAAAGCAGTCCCAACATTATATACAAAAAGTTTCTATTCCTCAAAAAGGAAAAAGATGAAGAGACGAAGTCCAATGTCCATCGTGCAACATAACCAAAACAATACAACTTCGATCTTACGGTTTACATAGAAAGGTTTTTTAGCTTAGACTACAGTAATACAACGACAACGACAACTTCCGAGGCCCTCACCAATCAACTACAATGAAGTCATCTGAAATTATATTAGAACAAGACGATTGATAGATTAAACCATGTGCTGATCAAATAGTTAGAATGTAACACTTCTGAGAATTAAAATGAGAAAAGATGAAAAAAATCCAAGGGTCAAAAATAGAGAAGAAAATGAGAGATTACATTTTAAAAAAAAAAGATTTTCGAAAACTAAAATAAGAAAAGTATAAATTAAATAAAAAAGAATCATCATCAATAAATAAATAAATTCCGCCAAAAAAATGAGATGATCCAGTTTCCGATCTTCCATCACGGCCGGTTCATCATACCTAACAACCACCTAAAATAGATAGGGCTCTATGGCAGACTGGAAGTGGAGGATGAGAGATCATTTCCCAAAAATCAGCTGAAATAAAAACAGAAAATAAGGAGATGAGAGGAAAGAATTCAGCAACATACGAAAAATGAAGTGAAAGGGAAAATGGTGGTATAGTTAGAGGAGAGTGTGGGTAGGAGAGTGAGAGTGTGGGTAGGTTTGCATTTTAAATGTGTAGGTGAGTGAGAGTAAACCTTGGGAATCGAAAAAGTTGAAAGAAGAATAAAGAGGGAGACAGTGGAAGAAGTAGGGAAAGTGATGGATAATTTTCTTTTGTGTCAGAAGTTGATAAAAGAGGTATGGGCTTTATTTATTTTGTACTGCATTGATTACTTTTAGTTTTTTTTTACTTTATTTATTTTATTATAATAATCCTTAATGTGTATCTTATAAGTTATACTAGAATTAGTTATACTATAATTATACCCGTGCGTTGCACGAAAATATTTCTTATACTTATATTTAAATTTTAATATAAGATGATATATTTATATTAAAATTTATATTTCAACCAAAAAAATCAAAGTATTATATATATTTTATATATAATAAGAAAAATGTTTTCGTATTTAAAAAATGTATAACTTTTTCAGTTAAAAAATAATTTATTCTAAACTATATTAATAACATATGTGAATATATTAAATTTACAATATGTTAATTGAATAACTTTGACATCTTTTACACATATTAATTATTATATTCTTAATATTTTAGGTTAGATATATTTAATTCATCTATGTTATCTCATATGTAAAAATCATTGAGCTTTCATATAGTCCAAAATATATATTTTTAATGAAAGTGTATAGATCCTAAATTTTTGGTAATATTTAAAACTTGAATTTGTGTAAAAAATCTTAATTATTATTTAAATTTGGAACATGGGTGGAAGAACACAATAAAAAAAAACTTTGTTAATTGGCAATATAATTATCTTAAAAAAATAACAAATAATTGCAAGACATGTATATATTTATTTAATATATTTTATTTGGCATTGCACGCTTTTCGAAAATTTTGGAGGGAAATCCATGGAACTCCTTTAGTATATTACTAGAATTGTATCCGTGCATTGCCCGAATATAATTTTTATACTTATATTTAAATTTTAATATAATATAATATCATTATTTCAAAATTTATATTTTATTCAAATAAACTTAGTGTTATATCTATTATATATATATTAAGAAAATTATTTTAATATTTAAAAATTTATATAAAGAATACAAAATAAAGATATACTTATAAATATATTTTGTCAATTGAAAAATAATATATTTTAAATTGCATTGGTAACATATTTGAATATATTAAATCCGCATGATTTTGACATCTTTTTACACATATTAATTATATGGAGTAATTTATAATATTTTAGCTTAGATATATTTAATTTATCTATTTTATCTCCTATGTTGAGAATTGTCAAGTTTCTATATTAATCCAAAATACATATTTTTTAATGAAAGTATATAAATCCTAAATTTGGTAGTTGCTAAATATTCATGAATTTATTTAATATATTTTATTTGGTAATTACACGTTTTTCAAAAAATTTAGAGGGAATTTTCTGGAGCTCCTTTAGTATATTATATAGATATAGATGTAATTATAAAATTAAAAAAAATCTTAATTATAATTTTTTAAAAAACTGAAATTAGTAGTAAAAGATATTCTAAGTATGAGCTACAACAATTTGATTTTATGTGAAATTCAACAAATATAGCAGAATTTATGGGACCACATTTTTTAAAGAATAATTATGTTTTAGAAAATTTATTTATGTTAGTTTCTATTTCTAATATACAAAATATGAACATTTATTATATCAAGAACTCCCTTCGTCCCATAACAATTGTCTTGTTTGGAAATGGCACAGATACCAATGCGAGTAGAGATAGAGGAAATTAGTATTTTATTAGTGGGTGTGTATAAACTTTCCATTTTAGGAAAGAAGACAATTGTTTGGGACAGAAGAAAAAGGAAAACAAGACAATTGTTTTGGGACGGAGGGAGTATAAGATTTACTCAAAATGTATCAAAATTAAGACAACAAAATAAATTGTCAGTCATGAATAAATAAATATATATTTAACTCTATTCACATTAACAATTTCGATTCTAATAACAATTGTCGACAGTTAGTTTTTTGGTACTATTATTCATTCAAGATTTAGTCTGCACCATTTATCTTTTTTCTATAAATAAAATTGAAAAACCATTGACACTTATTAGATTTGTGTAGATCTACTACACTTAGAGCAATTACTAATTTTTTTTTACATTACTTTGAATTTATATACATATATCCCAAAAAACTTGAACTCATGATCTTTTGGCAATAAATAACCTGTTTTGACAACTACACTGCATGGACCCAATTTTAGATTTTGGCTTTAAATACAAGATGATTTCTTTTTTAACACGTATAATCATAGGCTATAACTTTAAGGTTTCAGAAAATCTAAAGAAATCTATCCAACTTACAGCTCCAATATAAGCAATATTATATTTATAATTACGAAATAGTTTCCTCAGTGTACAAGCAATAACCACATATTTACCACTGCATTCGATCATTTGTTAGCTCAACAAAATCTCCAACGCTCTCGCACAAAATATATACTAAGAAAGGCTGGCGATAAGCCAAATAATATTCAATCGAAAAAATTAATGATTTGGCAAATTTAACCAAATATAGAAGTACAAAATCATCTAAGTGATGTAGCCCCGGTCCAAATAGGTGCGAACCATGTGATGAACATGGCTGTCAACTACTGAAGTCTCAAAAATAAAATGAAACTAATTATTTTGAGGTCAAAATTAAATATATTTATATTATATTAAAAGAGAATAGTCTCTTCAATAACCGTTCCGCTAAAATATTAAGTAGTTTTATTCTCTCAAATTCTTTAATAAAAATATATTTTTAATTCTTCTATAATTTTTTTACACACACATAACAACTAAATTATATTATTTCTTGAATTATAATTTATATGATAGCCAACGTATCCAATATTCATATATCTTTCTTTTTAATAAAGTGATCATAGTAATGATATCTTATGTCATGTTTTTTTAGTAAATAGAGATATTTATGACAATATATATATATATATATATATATATATATATATATATTATTGAATATTAAAAATTGAAAATTATATATTGCTTCACAACTACATCTAATTTTTGCATATAATTTCTTATGTCATGATCTTTCGAAAAATCAAGATCAGTCATTGAAATAATTTGGTGTATTTTGGAAAGATTATTTTAGCAATAACTTTTAATAAAACATTTCATTTTCCACCAAAACCTTGCATGCTTATCTTCCACTATGGATTTTCTTAATTTTTAATATTTTATTACGTCAATCATATATGTCATTCTACTTATATGCTTATTATACTAAATAAAACAATGAAAATTGTTTATGCCCAAAATGCTCCTATTTTATAATATATAATCTCATATCTTGCTGATAGATTTCGTTAGTATATATATTTATTTAGTATATACAAGTTTTGAATTTTTTTTATTTCATATCTTCGTGATAATTTTTTATATAATAAAATATAAATATTATCAAAATTTTAAAGTAAAATATAAATAAGACAATGTGAGTACATACCATAACGTGCATTAATATTTCCGTGCAACGCACGGGTGAAATGCTAGTATATTATTACAAGCATACCACTAAACATAATCATTCACTTTCAAAGAAAAAATGAAAAACATAATTATTCAAAACCATTACTTATTTTAGGGGACGTTTGGTTGGTGGGTTTCGGAATCAAGGAATGTGAATGATTCCGAAATCCACCGTTTGGTTGATGGATTTGGGAATGGGGATAAGATTGATTCCCAAATATCCATTTCCCTCTAAGTTGGTGGGTTTCATACTTATTCCCAAATTCAATACCAAAATGATTATTTTTTTTATTTTATAAGATTTTGTAATTATTTTTTTTAATTATTATATACTCCAATATTTTTCAATATAATAATTTATAATATTATTAAAATAAATGGCGTTATTATATTATTATTATTATGCATTAATTAATAAATAATATTATTGAAAATATATTAATTATCATATATAAAATAATTAATAATCTTATTATTTATTTTTATAATATATTATAATAATATTATTATTAAACAATCTTTTATTTTATCTTTATTTTATATTTTATAAAATAGATAATAAATTATTTATTTTTAATATAATAAATCTTTTTATTTTATTATTAAATTAATTATTATTTATATAGTATTTTAATAATTTTCTAAACCTTTAAACTTAAAAAAAATTCATCAGAATTGAAAATGATTTCCAAATCATCTCATAAACCAAACACCAAGAATTGAGAATGATTCCCAAATCTAAACTCATACCCATTCCCTTTACTATCAAACCCATACCCATAGTAATTCCCGACAGTTATACCAAACGCCCCCTTAGTTGAGAAATGGGAAAATTTAGAATGATTATTTACAAAAGTTCTCGCTAGTATATATTTGGAGCAGTTATTACGAGAAAAAATCTTTCGTGAGGAAATGAGAAAAGTTTGATTATGTTTATTATAATGTTTGATTATATTTATTACGTTGATAAATATAATCAAACAATGTGGTAAACAGTGAAAGATCCAAGAATTCTTGATAGGGGGCTAAATTATAGAATTGAGTTAAACCAAAAAATTATTTTGGCTCATCTTTATTTTCAGACCCTCGTACCTCAATTTTATTCATCTTCACCCCATTTTTCTTTTTTGTAGCTTGTCAGAGAAGAAGGCTAACTCACAAAAATTTGGATTATTATTATATTATAAATTCGAAGAAAATTGGATATTTCAAGCAACGTAGTTCTTGGGTATCAAGACTGCGCGATCCGTTCTGGCCTGTTACTCGCCGAACTCCGACCTAACCTTGACTGGGTTAGGGTTCCACGCACGAACTTGGGTCCGCTCTTGATGCTTGGACCGTCGTGGACTTCGCTGGAGCCTTCCTTCACCTATCTAGCGAACCCTCGCCTTGCCAATAGGGTTAGGGACAGTTTGGTGGCTCAGAACTCACCTGATGTGAGTCACTGCCCTCCTCCGGCCAAAGAAAGGATGCGAACGGGTAGTCTAGTGTTAAGGTTCTCTTAATCACTCACAAGCTCACCGGAAAACACACTCAGATTGCACGAAGGTTAGAGAGAAGGTAGAACATCTCAGAGAGAGAGGCACATAAGGTTTAGGGTTTCATTCGGATGAAACCGGGTCACACAGACATATATACTAGGGTAAGTTGTAACCGCCCCGAACAGAATACTCGAACTGCATAAACTGAACCAAACCCAATCCATTAATAAAATCAATAGTTGGGCTCGGATAAATTGGGCACGGCAATTGAGTAGCCCAAAACCAAGGCCACCCAATTATAACAAAGTAAATATAAGCAAACACTTTTCTAATTTTCTTAAGGGGGATTTTTTCTTAAAAAATATCTCAAACACCATTTATTATATCTCAAAATATAAAATCTTATTTTTTATAACTCTATATATAAATGATATTTTATCCATTGTGAATTATGCATTTGATTTTAGTAAATAAATAAACAGTACTTTGAGTCATGTAATAAGATTTGGGTGGTGGTCTTACACCCATTTCAAGTGTGTTGTGAACTAAAATCTCGCAAACATATGAATAAATAGAAAAGAAAATATATGATACAAGTTTTATAGCATTTCGAACGTGAGTTTTAGTCCCTCTTCAAACTTATATAAATGATATACATTTAAGGTGAAAAACTGAATAACAGGGTCACAAAAATATTAGAAATGCAAGCCCTTCTCTCCCTCTCAACTACATTATCTTTCATAGCAACTTATGATTTGAGCAATTTATAATAGTTATGAACATGATTATTTATTGAGTTAAAAAATTTCATCTATAGTAAGGATATTAACCTCTTTACTCCAACAAAGTGTGCGTACAATAATTTATTGGATTTGATTTGGAATGGTCGGAGAAAACATGTGTACATTAATAATGGCAATAATTTGTTTGAGATAGATTCACAGTTAGTTAGTTCTTTTTTCTTTTTTTTTTGAAATGGAAATAAACATGTTCTTTTTTTCTAAATGGATTTTTTAATAAATAATGTATTTTTATTTAGTGTTAGGAAAATTATCTAAGTTTCCCTTCCCCAGTTGATAACTTAGA
>JAPKLW010000305.1:130418-173486 GCA_026898455.1 Plectranthus barbatus
TATTTCCGCTGCGTAACGTTATACACTCTGATAAACCGGGACCAACATTTAGTCAATGATGTATTTCATCTTTTGTTAAGAATTAATGTTAGTTTCTTATTTGTTTTGGTGTGTCAAACTATTTATTAAAGCTAGTTAGATCATTCAGATCTCGATAGAGTAATTTCACATTTGTAACCTTGTATAGGTTATTTGTGTTGTAATAAATTAAAAATTACTCCTCCAGAAGATATCTAACGAAAACTAATTCAAACAGTTCTTTGGAGAAGCGGACACATCAGTATTGGAACTTACAAAGAGTCAGTTGTGAAGCCTTCAAACATAATGGGACTTCACAAATTAATTAACAGAAGAGCCCCTCCAATAACTGACAACTAACGAAAGGGTCGTTTTTATAAGATGTACATAAATATCACTGAAAAATGTCAGATTTCGGAAAGCATGTACAACAGCTAGAAGATGAGGCTTGCACACAAAGGATTTCAAGAATTCTATAAATACTCTTCAAGAGTATCGAATATAGGTTTCTGAAGCTAGTTACAAAGTTGAAAATAATATATGAGAATCTAAGCGAAGACCAGCCTCGACAGTTAATTTTTCCGTGTCTCTGAACATGAGACTCTTATCATCCTTGCTAGAGTTAATCTTCTAGAGTTTATACTCAATCTTGAGTTGAATCCGAGACCAGTTTCTGAACTCCTTTCAGAAACCGTCACTCACGAGCACCAACATCTACTACGTTCTGTGAAGAACTCAAACTCACACCCCTTCCAGAGAGAGAGGCAGAGCGATACTCTCATGGTAAAACCAATCAACCTGAAGAGACCAGATACGTGCGTGGACTATCTAAGTGCGCACACAGCCGAAGGACATAGAAGCTTCCCGCAACTATTATAGACTAGTTACATCACCTTGTAACACTGTTCTAGTATTTTCTGAACCTTCTCTTTTGTTTAACTGGTTTGATTTGTGGGTTGACCTGCAATCGATGTGAGATGATTGAGGGGTTAATCCTAAGCATATCTGCATGGGAGAAGGCAAAGTTTTCCCTTCTTTCTACGAGAAAACTTTCCATTTGACCCCCGAGCTCTTCGGGGAGCTTTTTTCCTATTAATGTTGTCTGAGTAGGATTACTTGGGTCAATTCATATTCCAGACGTCCCTTTGAATTTTTCTTCTTGATCTATCATATGGATACAAATGGTGATTTCGTAGAAACTCCTCGAGCATTTTGATCCCCTTTTATTGCTCCAACTCCCCAGGATGTTGTGAAGTTTATCATTTGATGGTACGAGGAATGGACAAACTTTATTGCATGAATCCAATGTTGCTCGATTAGGACATTGTACGTTGAGGGGGCGTCGACCATTAGAACTTGGTTGAAAGATTCATTTTCTTGGCAACTACGGGGAGAGTCACTTTGCCGAGAGAGCTTAGTTTTTCTTCGTTGAACCCAACCAACGAATTGGGTTCTCACTTATATCAGTGTCTGAGATACCCATTCCATTTCGATCTGGTGAACAGGCATGTTTTGTGCTTCTCGGCTATGCCTTTTTACTGTATTTCATTTCTACTATCGAAGAGTCCATAGTGAGAATGTTTAATACTCGTTCGATCTGAGGTTGTGGGGGTTCTTCGGGCAGAGGCTCTTTGTTTGTGCCCATAGCAGGTGCAGTGTCTTTTGACGAGCCTTTGTCATTTTTTCTGCCCCCTTTTCATACTTTTAAGTCCTTCGGGGTCAAAAGATGGGGAGTTGCACTTTCTTTAATAGTTGTATGACTTATCACCGTCGATCATGACATTCTCTATCTGGTGCCCATGATCTTGGTGAAAGGTACATTATAGGCTGGTATTTCATTATGTTGATTTCGCCAGCATCTTTGAAGGCCATCGAACCTTTGAGCCAAACTATTGCATTTCTTGTACGGCGATGCAGGGGTGGACTGTAAGGTCATAATAAATTTCTTTTGAGATGCTTTTTACATCTCCCTTCAATGGCTTTGTGCGAGATTGGGAAGGCTGGTAGCGGACATTGGTCTGTGTCTTGCTTATTTTTTTTCCAATCGAGTTAATTGGCTCTTTGATTTGTCTCTTTTCTCAAAGTTTTTTTTTCTTTGATCTCCTGCCTTATTTGTCCTTCGACCCGAGCAAGAACCTCTTCCATGGTCGAGCAAGGATACTTGACCAACTTTCAGAAAAGGTTTGAATTTCTCCTCATTTTTTTTAAACGCCAAAATTATTATTTCCTCGAGGCAGTTTGGAATGGTTATCTCTATTTAATTTTCACCATCAGGATTTAATTATTTTTTTTGAAGTTGTTTCAATATAACTCGAGGAAGTAGTTCAAGTAAGTCGAAGAAGACTGGATCGAGAAAGTGGTTCAAGCACTTGTAGGTTGAGAAACTCGAGGAACTGTTCGAGTTGGCTAGATAAAGAAAAAATATGGTGTATATCTTGTTTCCTTGTTGGACGAGATCTGTCCTTATCAGTATTAAATTTGGATAGGAATTAATCTATTTAAGATAAATTAAGATTTAGATATATCTTACCAGATCTAGATTTATATTTTTATGTATTTAAGAATCTCTCCCTATAAATATTCTTGCTTCCCACCATTGTAAGTGGTTCATTACTGGTACATACTTTGTATTTTTTTCACCATAATAAAATCATCACCAAGGAGGCTTGAAGAATGGACGTAGAGCTTACACTCGAACCACTATAAATATTTGTGTTCTATTTATTATTTGTGTCTGCAGACTGCAATCTCTTATTTCACAACAAATTGGTATAGTGAACGTGGTTAGATGGATTGCGATGGGTTCAGTCAAGTTCGACGTGGAGTGCTTCATGGGATCAAATGATTTTAGTTTGTGGAAGTTGAAGATGCAAGCGTTGTTCGTACAACAAGGCTTGGACAGTGCCTTGAAGGGAGTGGCTGGGCTACCCAATATGATGACGGAGCAACATAAGAAAAATACATTAGCAAAGGCGCACAGTGCGCATACTAAATCTCGGAGACACAGTGTTGAGGAAGGTGTCAAAAGAGAAGACGAAAACAAAATTATGGACCAAACTTGAATCCTTATACATGAAGAAGTCCATGGAAAATTGGCTCTATCTTAAACAGTTGTTGTTTTTGTTTAAGATGCAAGTGCAAAGACCGATCAACGAGCAGCTCGACTAGAATTAATAAGTTAATCCTTAATCTGACAAATATCGATATGGTGATAGGTGATGAGGACCTGGCGTTGTTGTTGTTGAGTGTTTTTGGGAAACTCGAAGACGAGGAATGAGAGTTTGTGAGAGGTGTTCCTTATGCGAGCAATATTGGTTCATTGATGTATGATATGGTCTGTACAAAATCGGATCTTGCTTATACTCTCTGCATGGTTAGTATGTGCATTGCAGAACCTATGGAAGAGCATTGGATAGCTCAGAAGTGGTTCCTCATGTATGTTCTAGGAGCAGTTGGAAATGATCTAGTCTTCAAAGATGATGGTATGAGCTCAAGGCTCCTCTAGTCAAAGAGTTTGTAGACTCGGATTATGTAGGGTGTATGGATATGAGGAAGTCGTTGACAGGGTTTGTGTTCACATTGTATGGAACTGCGATTAGTTGGAGAGCAAGTTTGTAGAGGGTAGTTGCCTTATCTTTGACGGAGACGGAGTACATTGTCTTGACCGAAGCGATTGAGAAAGGTCTATGGTTGCTCGAGTTTATGAATGAACTGGGGATTGATCAAAAAAAGATGAAGGGTTCCTGTTATAATCAAGGTGCTTTGCAGCTAGTAAAGAACGAGTTCATCATGAGAGAACTAAGCACATCAATGTGAAGTTCCATTTTATTAGAGATGCGGTGGCAACTGGTGAGGTCGAGTTGCACAAGGTTAATATCTTTAATAATCTTGCAGATATGATTACGATGCCAGTTCCAAGTACTAAGTTTGAGTACTATTTGGAACTGATCAAACTTTTGAGTTTGAACTGAAGAGGAGATGCCAAGCCGAGGTAATATTAAAATGATTTTTACTTGCAAATTAAATTGCATAATCCGTTTGCCAATGACCGATTATTGGATATCATAAAATAAATGCTATGTCTATGATTAAAATCTAGCACGCTCCTACTAAAGCAAAAGAAGTTGTGCGGATTACCTGGATGAAATTATTTTAGAACTGTTGCACAGGGATTTGATCTTGAATCTTTCTTGCACAAAAAGACTCAATCTTGAAATAATTAGAATTAAATCTCTAGATTTTTAATTAAAAAATGAAGAAGCGAGAGAAGAAGAATGATCCTCCAGATATGATCTTCTGATCTACATCCCTCACTCTGATCTGAATATCTGGTGAAGATTCTCTTCAAATATCGTGCCTATCGAGAAATATAATTTTCCATTCCTCGACTCAGATCTAGTTGCCTATAGCAGCTCCGAATTCTCTGGTTTGCTGCTTAGCAACTTCTGATCTTGTGGTGCATTGTGATCTGAGAACCTGATGGGTATTTATAGGAAAATTTTGATCCTTAATGGACTTGAGCTTTTCATGGACCAGACCAGGGACCAATATGCAAATAACGAAAAAGACCTAGCAATTAATTAATTTCATATTCAACCCATAATATAATTAATTAATTAACTAATATTGATTCATGTCACTATAGAATCAGTATTGCCCTAACCCTTTGTTACAACGTATGAGAAACGGGTTGCATGGGCTCGGTATATCCCCAAATTCATTAATTAATTTAGGCTTTGACAAGCTTACAAATTAATTAACATATTTTATTCCTAAGTTATACCACTCAACATTTTCACTTATGTTTGAGCTTAATCAGTCTGCAGAACTTTAGCATAGTGAACATTTTGAGCTTCTTAGGGAATGTCACCATCCTATATTTGATATAATTACCTAACTACAGAACTAAAAGCCATACACAAGTTGCTATCACCCAAGATGCAGATATACAAGTACATGTAAGACTCTCCTTCATAGCATTTCAAAGTGATATACAAACTTGTGTATAACTCTTGCACTTTCATTAGGCTTAGAATATCATTAAGTCATCAAAATCAAGATTCTTTTAATGTCAGATAAAAGAATCGATCTCAGTTAGGTCATATCAATACGTACCCAACGTACCAGCACATCTAGTGATCAAGATAAACCTAGTAGTGACTGTGTTGCAGCCTAAACCGACAGTCTATCCTGGCACTGTCTCAGTTGTGCTAACTATTTATATCTCTCTAGGTCAAGCGATCCATATAATCTTTTGTGATCTATCTTCTTATCGACCAGATAGGAGAATAGAGTCGTTTGCGATACATGTTTGTTAATTCAAACAGGAGATGATAATACAACAATAATGATTACTAGTATATTAACCAAAAACCTTGTTCATAATTTACCAATCATAATGCTTTCAGTATACAAATTCATCAGATATTGAGCCTAAGGTGGAGAATTGTTGAAGTAGTCTCATTATAACTCGAGGAAGTAGTTCGAGTGGGTCGAAGAAGACTGGTTCGAGCAAGTGTGGGTCGAGGAACTTGAGGAACTATTAGAGTTGGCTAGATATGGAAAAGATATGGTATATATCTTGTTTCCTTGTTGGACAAGATTTATCCAAATCAATTTTAGATTTGGATAAGAATTAATCTATTTAAGATGTATTTAGATACATCTTACCATATCGAAATTTATATTCCTTGTTTATTTATGAATCTCTCACTATTATATCTGTGCTCCCCACCATTGTAAGTGGTTCATACTGTTACATACTTTGTATTTCTTTTCACCACAATAAAATCATCACCAAGAAGGCTTGATGAGTGGACGTGGACCTTACGCTCGAACCACTATAAATATTTGTGTTTTTTATTTTCTGTTTATTATGTGTATCTACAATATCTTATTTCACAACAATTTTTTAAAAGTATCAGTTTAGTTTTTTTTAAAAAAGATGAATACTACTAGTTAAATATAAATCGTGAAAATGTGCCAAAACCAACAATTAATTAGCTCTATTTCAATATATTAAAATATACAAATACAAAACCATGGGTGCTAACACAAACAAATTAATTTGTCTAATCTAATTTATAAAATAATTTAAGTCTTAATCTTGAACAGTTTATTTCAAAGTTTACAAGATTATTAAACAAATATAAAAAGTACTCATGAGTCATGAGGAATATTAACAATGCAATTGTGATTAAATAAATACTAAGAATAATTATTATTTATCCATAAACATATGCATGAGGATTCTTAAATGAATATTAATGAAAAGATTGATAAATTATTTTTGCATTATAAAATAAGAAAACTATGGTCATTTAAATTTAAACTGATAGAAAAAGACATCATTTCAACATCTGTAATTTTGACTTGTTAGATAAATGAGAATAATATTAGAGAAATTAATTAGTTAGGATCCCTTTAATTAATTTCTAAAAGTAAACACCCACGAGCTTTCTTCTTAGAGTTTTTTACTAATAAACTAATATGTTTCAAAGATTTCAAGAAATCTCATAAATTTATATTTTAGAAAATATCAGATTTTGTTTCCAAACCAATAACAGCTCACATAATTTTATTAGCTATCATCATATGCCGTTGACTCCATTAGTTGATTGTACATTGACAACTCACCTAATTGCATTTGATGCATTTGGAATTATACATCATATTTACAATCTATGATTAATTAACACTTTTGGTCTCCATTATATAGTTTAGTTCGATTAATCATGTATGTAAGAAATTATTTATGAAAATAATATTTTTAAATCAACTTTCAACATTGCTTTTATTCTATAAAAAATCTGGAAATAATTAATCTCTCTTTTGTATAATATATTGAATTCTTATACTTTTCAAAGCATTAATTACTATATATTACTTTCAATATATTTTTTTTCTTCATATTTGACTGTCTAATTATTTTATATTTTCAAGATTATTGAATGATGTATTGATGAATTATTATAAAAAAGTAATACTAAATATAAAAATCAGACTTTATAATTGAGACATTATGAATTTAGGGAATAGGTAAGGGGTGTAGTCGAACCGAGTTGAGTCGAGTAGTGTCATGCTCAAATTGACTCAATTAATATCAAGCCGAGTTTCAAGCTTCGAGTTTTTTATATTTTGATGTTAACGAACTTTATCGAGTCTAAACGAACTTTCTAAATTCAGAATATATTTAAAATATTTATTATAATTTTGAAAGGAAAAAATATTTATTACAAAATTAATACAATATCCATGCTCAAATTCAAAGTTTTCTCATTTATAGAAAGATTCATTATTGTTACTCTTACATCATGAAAATATCACTTTTTATAAAATTATATATTTTATATTTATTACTAATTTTAGCTAACGAGCCTGCTTACGAGTTCACGAATCGAATACTATGATGGTCAAATTTGAGTCGTTTAATAAATGAGCTCGAACGAGCTTTTATCGAATCAAGATCCAAGTAACTCACGAAGAGTTTGGTTCATTTACAATCCTAGGAATGGATAGATATCCCATCTTATGTTAGATAGGTTGGTTTTTGTTTCCCATCCTCACTGTATATATAATTCAGATTATATTTATAAATTTTAATAAATAAAACGCAGTGTTTACTATTTCATTTATTTTTAATCAAAGATTAATCTCCATTTTGTATTCGATTGTCAAGTACTAATTCCATGAATCTAGGAAGGAAATATTACTAGATTTAACTATTTCCTTCAAATTATCCATCCAATATATCTAATTTAAATACTTTAAATAAGTATTTAATTACTTTTTACAATTTAAGTGATAATATATATCTCGTAAATATTGTTGTGAATCTAAATAAACTCAAGAATGAATAAAACATAAAATAGAAAATATTTAGAATTCAAGAACCAATAAAAGTATAAAATAGAAAATAAAGATATAATACGTCCACTTCGACTGGATTATTTTTTTATTAAGATTTGTGCGCGACGGTGTTATAGATAATATATATTCCGAACGGAATGTGTTTTACACTACGTGCATTTCGATTGGAATACTTATTTATGCGTAAATGATTAATTCAGCATAGTAAAGATGTATTTACTATGCTGAAATACATTATTTATACAAAAACATGATATGTCTAAAAATAAGTAAAACTAGATATATCCAAATCTTATATTTGTGAATTGGGGTCTATTTATACAAAAATATGATATATCTAAATTCTATCAGGTATGTTAAATATCTCTAAAAATAAGTAAAATTAGGAGAATCTTCAAGATTTAGACATATGTTTTCATAATCTTTTCTTGTATGGATTAGGGTAAATCTTTTTTTTATCAAAATCTCGATCAAATTAAGTCTTCGTGGGCTCATTAATAAATGAGATCTAATTTTTTTGATCCAAAAACATATATTATGATAGAAGAAAATAAAGTTGATAACAGAATTGATAGTCGATTCTCTCTCTTTTTAAGAAAAGACTCCTTTAATGTTTTACATCTAGTAACAACATTTATTTATTTATCTTTCAAGAGATTTTACAGTTTATTGTGAAAATACTAATTTAATCCAATTATACATTTATATATTTGAATTATCCGTTCCGAAAAAGTATCCAACTTATTAAGATTCGTTTCGATTTAATCAGATAAACTTGAATTAGGTTAGATTAGATTGGAACAATGTTACATTTAAATAACAAACTATTTAGTTTTCTTTGAAAGTGAACATTCTACCCTCGCCATTAAAAAAAAAAAACTATTTAAGTTAAAATAAATAAATAAACCATTTACTGTATTTTTTTGGTAACAAAAAAAAAAGTAAGAAAAATGAAGGAAAGGTGGTTGCCCACTCTTTACGTGCAACAGAAGCCAATAGAAAAAAAAAACAAAAACCCTCATGCTACACAATTAAATTAAATAATTGAAAAGTATTTGGTAGATAATCCATCACTTTCGCCAATGAAACTAACAAATATTTTAAAAAAATAGTAATAAAAATCATATTAATAATAGAATTCCTATTCCATGTAAAATATAGATACAATTCCTACTATATATACGGCTTCAGATCACCTGTTCCAATTTGTGCCCCATCTCCTGTACCACCGTTAGATTGTTGCCATGTGTCACAATATTTAACAGGATAAAAAAATTGACTAACGTTTATTTAACGGATCCCTCTTTATCTCACTACTGTAAATTATGGAGTAAATAAATGCTTCTTTTCACTTTATCTTTCCCAACCAAAAATGGCTTTATAGCCCTCGCCGCCGCCGCCGCTTATGTACCTTCTTCCTCAATTTCCACCTCTCACAGATAATCCCGCCGGAATAAGCAGCAGGGCGATTTCTATTTGAAAAACTCAAACACGAGATGAATGATGCTACACATGGAGCAGACAACATAAGAAATGATATTAGTGCCGTCGCACAGAGATATACTGTCATTGGAGTTAATCGATAACAGGTGATCTCCTTTAACACGATCTTGGGCCGGCGGTGGCAGCCCTCTATCTCCCGGTGCCTATTCCCCTTGCTATTGTTCCTTTGTTGAAGCCTTGCTCTGATTCGCTTTCGCCGCCAGATTTGAGTTTCACAGCAGGCTTACCCACATGTTCGTTGTCGTATGATAGGGGAGTCTCCACCCTATTCTCTCGTTCTCTCTGGCTTGCGTGTTTGCTGAGTTTTCTTGGATTCGTGTAACCTTCATAATAGGTTTCAGTGGCAGGGTAATTAGCCTTGGGGTTGGGGGTGTGTGTGGCTGTTTGGTTCTTCGTGTTGTGAGTGCTGCGGTGTGCTGCGGGGGGGGTCTCTGCAGCTGGTTGGCTGGCTGGTTCGGGTTGCTGCCGTATGTGCAGCGTGTTGGATGTTGCTGCAGTGCCCTGGGTGTGTTGTAGTTGCTGCGGTGGACTTGGGGATGGCTGCTGTTGTGGGTTGTTGGTTCAGCTGCAGTGATTTGTTGTTGTTGGGCTGTTTCAGCAACTGTGATTGCGGGTATCAGGGCTGTGCTTGCTGCTGCTGTGGTTTTCTGCTGCCGCTTGATTGTTTTCAGCAGCTGGATGGCCGTGTACAGTGTTGTTTTGGCCGTTGCTGCGATTGTTTGATGCTGCAGTGTTGTGAGGGTGCTGGAGAGTGCTGCTGCTTATTCCGGCGGGATTATCTGTGAGAGGTGGAGATTGAGGAAGAAGGTAGAAGCGGCGGCGAGGGCTACGGAGTGAGAACGCCATTTTTGGTTGGGAAAGATAAAGTGAAAAGAAGCATTTATTTACTCCATAATTTACAGTAGTGAGATAAAGAGGGATCCGTTAAATAAACGTTAGTCAATTTTTTTATCCTGTTAAATATTGTGACACATGGCAACAATCTAACGGTGGTACAGGAGATAGGGCATAAATTGGATCAGGTGATCTGAAGCCTATATATACACACACTGAAAAACATAACCCGATTCTCTCTCTATATAAACGCCTCTCTCTCCCCTCTTTCTCTCATCAGAAAACACACGCACGCAGCTACCCACACTCTCATTCTTCTCCATTCCATATATATCTATATCTATATATATATATTATTCACTCTAGCAATACACCAATGGCGAGTTCAGGCGCTGCCGGACAAGGAATGATCGTGAGTTTCGGCGAGATGCTGATCGATTTCGTTCCGACGGTCTCCGGCGTGTCGCTGGCGGAGGCGCCAGGGTTTCTAAAGGCTCCCGGGGGCGCCCCCGCCAACGTGGCGATCGCAATAACCAGGCTCGGCGGGAAGTCCGCGTTTGTTGGAAAGCTCGGAGACGATGAGTTCGGCCACATGCTCGCCGGGATCCTCAAGGAGAACCATGTCTCCACCGAGGGTATCAATTTTGACAAAGGCGCCCGCACCGCCTTGGCGTTCGTAACCCTACGCGCCGACGGAGAGCGCGAGTTCATGTTCTACCGAAATCCAAGCGCTGACATGCTCCTCAAGCCGGAGGAATTGAATCTCAATCTTATTAAATCTGTGAGTATTAATTCAATTTCTTCTCATGTATTATTCGAACAGTATTATCCGAAACATTATTTAATTATACACATTCATGGATGAGTATGCTCAAATCTATGGTACAGCAGGATCTGATTTATTGGATATATTGTGTTGGATATGCAGGAATAAGTATTTTTTTTGCATATTTCAGTGTGTTTTTGGCTGAATCTGAATTGGTATTTTTTTGGATTGATAGATCTTATTTTCAGTCTTTTTTTTTTTTGGTTTCTGAATTCTGATATTGGTTCTGGATTTCAATGGCGGTGTAGTGAATCTCACGCGCTTCGTAAGTTCATAATTTATCTTTGGGTATCTAAATTTGACTGATTGGCTGTTAGGGGTCCAATATATTAATTAATTGTATAATTTATGAAGGATTAGTTATCGACATTGAATCCAGCAAGGACTGGGGACCACACAGTTGGTAGTTGAATTGGAATTTCTTACAGTTTTTCTGGTGTGAATTCATTACGCAAGAAAATTTGTTTCTTTCAATTTCTTTGCTGACCCATTTCGATTCATTTAGTTCAGATACCTTTAGTTATTCTTGATAAAAAAAAATAAAATATTGATTAGTTGTTCAGTTTATCCTATTTGGATTTACATTTATATTCTCTCTATCCATCATATGAAAACTTTAAAGTCTGCCCATCACGCTTATGTTTGCTTGTTTCATTTTTTGTTTATGAAAAAAAGGTATGAAACGATACTTGTATTATGAATTTATGAGGTAGAGCGTGATGGCAACACGTAACAAGATGTCCAAAACTTATATGATTGTGTTTGATCTTTTTGTAAAACGCAATATTGCACCAAGAAAATATGGAACGCTGATTGCCACCCACCCAAAAAATATCTTAGTTAATGAAGTAGATAAGCACTTAGTTCATTGTAATATCTGAGAGCTATTAGTCTGGCACTGCTAGCAGTATTTTTCAGATGGGCTCCATTCTTGGACAACTGCATTTTCTGGAATCTATTTGTGGCGTTAGAATCTTGCTCAACTCCTTGTCTTTTTGTGTATCCAATAGAAAAGAGCTACCTACTTTTCCATTTGTCAAAAGTTGGTGAAATCGGTTGCTGAAGTTTTCTTGTAACTAAGTGAAATTACTTCCTTTCCTATATCTGTTTGCACTGCAGACTTTGTAACTAATGTTGTTATAGGTTTTTTATTTCTCACTAGGAATGAGAAAATTGGGTCATACTAACTGATTTGATGTATTTAATTGGTTGGTGTAGGCCAAGATTTTTCATTATGGATCGATTAGTTTGATAGTGGAGCCATGTAGATCAGCTCACATGAAGGCCATGGACGAGGCCAAGAAAGCTGGGGCATTGCTGTCATATGATCCCAACCTCCGGCTGCCGTTGTGGCCGTCGGCGGAGTATGCCAAGGAGCAGATATTGAGCATCTGGAACAAATCAGATTTGATCAAGGTGAGCGACAATGAGCTGGAGTTCCTCACTGGAAGCAGCAAGATTGATGATGAATCTGCAATGTCTCTATGGCACCCCAACTTGAAACTCCTCTTGGTCACCCTCGGAGAAAAGGGTTGCAGATACTACACCAAGGTAATGCTCACCTATGACCTACCCCTTCATCATCATCATTATTATTAATCTAGTTGGTAAACGTAGTTTAGAGTTTAATTAATAAGCTGTGAATTATTATTATTATTATAATTATCCTGTGGGAATGAAGAGGTTGAATGGGTATATTTTTTACTTTCATAAACAGAATCAAGAGGCCTGTTGGAGGTTTATTTAGTCTGCTGATGCAACAAATCATGCTTTTGGTTTCAGTAAACTATGACTATTATATTATATTATATTATTAAAATAAATTAATGTTGAGCACGAGGGGTTGTTCCCATTCCGCACCCGGTTTCTGAATAGAAAAGCGACTTTCAACTCTTTCAAGTTTCAGAGAAATATTAATTGAACTTACTATATTAAATATTTCTTCTCGTTCCAGACTATCTTATCTTGAAAGGTGTGATGCACGTGAATGCCCCTTTCATTTTATATACAATAAAGTTACAGAAAAAAGCATTTTTTTGGCACTACCTCACACTCATCCTTGACATTTTTGGTTGGAATTCAGGGTTTCAAAGGATCTGTAGATGGCTTTTGTGTGAAGGCAGTGGACACCACCGGAGCAGGTGATTCTTTTGTGGGAGCCCTTCTTGCAAAGATTGTTGATGATCAATCAATCATCGAGGTAAACTAAAAAATTTATTCCCAATTAGCTTCAATTCATAAAAATTAAAAAGTCATTCTTGAGTGGTTAGTAAGTTGTTGGTGACATATATATGTATGTATATATATATATGCAGAATGAAGGGAAGTTGAAGGAAGTGTTGAAGTATGCATGTGCATGTGGTGCCATAACCACAACCAAGAAGGGAGCAATTCCAGCTCTCCCCACCCACAATGAAGTGCTTGAAATTCTCAAAGGAGGAAAATAGGCATTGCTTAACTTCTGTTTTTAATTAAATTTTACTTTTCTTTTTATTTTTCTTTTTTACTTTATATCTTCTCTGTCATGGAAGGCTTCACTTCCACTGTGATCAGTTTCCCTTTCGCAATTTTAATTTTCTCGAGTTTTAGATTTCACGGGTTTCAAACATTGTTTTTAATGCCGAGGCATTTACTGAATTGTGAGTAGCTTAAATAAATCATGTATCATGTTTTATGCTTAACTCAACTTTGGTGTTGAAAATGACGGACAATTATCAATTTTACTTTAATATATCGATGAACTTTAACATTTTTGTTAGTGAATATTTGACAAATTTGGAAAATTTATCCTAACTTTTCATACTATGAACTTTTATCCTAATCTTTATGTTTATTAGTTAAAAATATCCTATGCAATTGATGATATTGAAATTATGCAGTCACATAAATAAAATTGATCAATTTATAATCATAATCTGCAGTCACATAAATAAAATTGATCAATTTATAATCATAATCATAATTTGTGTTTTTATAACGTGTGATTCGGCGTATTTTTAATTTCGTCAATCACCTAGTATATTCTTAACTAATAAAAGTAGCAAATTCCATAATAAGAAAATGTTGGGGTAAATTTTCTTAATTTGCAGATCAAATCCTTTGTTCCACAATAGTGTTCCACTTGGTGTTTCATTATCTTGATCACTAATTTTAATCATTAATGAAAATAAAAATTAAGTATGATACAATATACTTTAATTGATTTTTAAGAACAAAAATCAATTTATTATAAAAATACAAATTTTTTAATTAATCAATTTTAATAATCAAAATTTAATAAAAAGTTGAACAGTAATTACTAAAAAGTACTTATACTCAAATTGGGTGGGATAAACCTTACCGTTAACTTATAAAATTATGTAATTAAAATTATAAATAAATATTAAAAATTTTAATAATGGAATTGGAGGAAAGTGGAATATTGAATCTCAAATACTTAATTTGTCAAACATTAAATATATAATTTCCTAATATAAAAAAATGAGGTAAATTCAGAGTTGATCGATATTATAATAAAATTCATATAATCAAAGACTGTTCAAATATCAAGTAAAATAAAACTTTGAATGAATCTAAACCTAGGAAAACAAGAAAAATATTGCAAACTGAAAACTCTTCGTATTCATCAATCTTGAGATTTTAACAACAAAATTAATAAAATGTTTACATGTGTTTTAATTGAGAATATGGATCGCGCGAGGATGTCGCTATTTTAATATATATGAGAATAACTTTTTACCCACATTTTTAGCTAAGTTATCTCATCTGGATATACTAATTAGATATTCGTTCGAATCCAAGCGGTCTATATATGGACATGGATATATATAAATGAGTCAGCTCTAGATTAATAAAATTTTATTTGAGCACGTTTAATATAATTTATTTAGATAAGTTTGTTTGTTAAATTAGTTTGAATAAATAGTGATATTTTTATAAATAATTAAAACAATTTTATATTTAGAAAAGCAAATATTTAAGCATATTTTTACATTTATATAGTTTTTTTTTTTTTTTTTTTTTTGAGTGCATTACATTTATATAGTTTGTTTATAGACTTGATTAAGCTTGTGAGCATGAAAGATACTTAATAATAGATGTGGAAGCTCGATTTAATAATGAATGAGTTAAAGTTGTCCAAGATAGTATTGAGGTTGGTTTAATTGCACTCCGTATTAATAAGAGGATGAAATAGGACAGTAATATCTTTATGGAGTCAAAATAATTCGGCTCAATAATGAGAGCTCCAATCCGGCCTATCAAGGAAGCCATGATCTGAAGTTCACAAAGATCAAATCTGATTGATAATCTGATAAAAAGAAGAAGATTCATCTTAATCCATCCAAGTGATCAAGGAAAGATAGGCCTAAATCTTGGAAATTTGCCTGATATTCCTTATTTTTAGATATATATATATTTTATATATCTAATATGATTTAGATATACATATAAATAGGACCCTAGGTCTCTAATTTAATCATCGATTATAATTCCATCATCATATGAAAAGAAAAAAAATCATTTGTTTTTCTTTACTTCATCTTTAAATTCGTTTAGGTTATGTTCGTTAAAGTCACCTACAATAATAATATATCAAAAATCTAAGTGAATTATGTAGATACCAGCAGAAAACGAGGGCTAATAAACTCATTAAGATTATCAAATATAAAATCAAACCATTCAGAAAATCTCAAATGTAGTGCAATACTTGAGGCAGAGATTAGATGGTATCGAAAAATCTACGAGACAGTGGCAGCAGCATCATATATTTTAACTTATTAATATTTTTATAGTATAGCATTAGTCTATTTTAAGAAAAGTTATTTAAAATAGACTAATACTAAACTATAAAATATTAAAATGAGAATGCTGCTGTGTTTTGTGATATTAAGATTTATCCTTATGAGGTTATGAGGGTCTTTGAAATGGCTGAAACTAATGGCCATGCTCTTTATCTTGGTTGGCCTACATTTTCTATGAGGAATAAAATGGTGCAATTTGGTTACTTATGTGATAGAATTGCTAAGAAGGTTCATGGTTGGAAGAATAAGCTTCTCTCCGCGAGAGGAAAAGAAGTTCTTTTGAAATCAATTATTCAAGTCATTCCTGGGGGGATACGTGCAAAGAAAGACGGTTACAGTGGATGAGCTGGAATAAGATTTGTGTGCCAAAAGAAAAGGGTGGGATTGGATTTAGAAGACTTGAAAGCTGGAATAAGGCATTACTTGCCAAGCGAGTGTGGTGTATCTTGAAGTATCCAAACTTCTTTTTAGCACAAATCTTGAAAGCAAAATATTTTCCCTATTTGTCTATATTAGAAGTTGATGTTAAGAAAGGAGACTCTTATGTTTGGAGGTCTCTTTGTTGGGCGAGAATGCTTGTTCAAAAAGGACTGAGATGGATGGTTGGAAATGGTAAATCCATTAATGCTTTCACAGATGCATATGTGCTGAATTTCAGCTCAGGAGTTCCTATAGCTTAGATTACAGATTTAATAGGTACTAAAGTTGTTGAGTTCTTAACTGAAAATGGAGATTGGAATAAAAATCTTTTTGATAATTTTTTTTTCCGAAACTTGAGGCTCAATGGATTGCAGAGGTCCCAATTCGGAATGGTGAGGATGATGAAATATATTGGAATGTCTCTGAAAAAGGCTTATTTTCTGTGAAGACGGCTTATATTTTGGATATCGGTTTTTTTGAAGTACCACCAACTGGTGAAGAGTGACTGGATGCAACTTGTTTGGAGCATTAAATTACCGCCTAAGGTAAAGATCTTTCTTTCGAAGGTAATGATGAATTTTATCCCTGTGGGGTTCGACCTTCGATCTCATCATGTGCCAGTTCGTGGAATTTGTGAAGCTTGCAGGGAAAAGTGGGACACTACAATGCATTCTTTAATTTTCTGTAAGAAAATTAAGAATGTATGGGAAAAAAGTATCTTCTGGAGGTTGATGAAGAAATTTAAAGGTGAATCCTTGAAAGATTTGGGAAGAATGATTATGACCATTATGACGAAGACAGAGTACGAGATTTGGGTGATGACTATGTGGATGGTTTGGAATTGGCTTTGCAAATGTAAACATGACTCAAAAGGTATGATATCTGATATTAGCATTGAGAAAAGTGAGGAGCTTGTGATGAACTTTGAAATAGTGTGTGAAGCCTTGATATACAAGTTGAAGGCTAATACCTTGGTTGGCAAAAGGGTTTAGGTTGCTCCAAATGATGGGGAGTTTAGAGTTGATGTTGATGCATATGTCAATGAAGTTTGTGGAGTCTATGGGATTGGTGTTATTGTTCGAGATCATTTGGGAAGAATTAGAGCAGCTTTGGCAAAGCCTCTTGCTCATCCTCGTGCTGTTTTGGAAGCGAAGATTTTCGCGATTTTTTTATGGTATTGAGCTTTGTTTACAAGAGAATGTTGGTCCAATTCATATATTCATATATTCCCTGCTGGCGGTTCAAGATTTGAAGACGGCGGATTGTTCTTCTCCTTTTGTTTCTTCTGAAATGAGGCAACAATTTGACGAGGTTAATTGCTTTCTAATTAATGGTGTTAGTCATGTTTTTAGAGAAGCTAATAGAGCAGCTCATGAGATTGCTCTTTTTGGTGCTAGAGGTTCAAATAGTTATATTTGGACATCTAATTTTCCTCCTTGGCTGAGGGATGTTGTTTCTCTTGATGGTTAGATGATTGATCATTTTCTTTTGAAAAAGATTTATACTTCACTTGAGCAGTTCTTGCAACAGACAACAAAACAAAATATTGATTTGCAAATGAAAAATGGCAATCTCATGGGATCTTTCTTCCCATGTACTTTGCTGGATGAATCAGTAAAGAGGAATTTTCAAGATCTTCAAATGGTGTAAAGGTATGCAGCCAGAGCCTTTCCATGTTAATTCTGAGACTTTGCTATGGTTTCATTATGTTTCTTATCCCTAGGTGAGGAATCTGTTGGAGTAGTTTCAATATAACTCGAGGAAGTAGTTCGAGTGGGTCGAGGAGACTAGTCCGGTAAAGTGGGTCGAGCCGTGTAGGTCGAGGAACTCGAGAAGCAGTTCGAGTTGGATAGATATGGAAAATATATTGTGTATATCTTGTTGGACAAGATTTATCCTTATTGGTATTAGATTTGGATAGGAATAAATCTATTAGATAGATTTAGATATATCTTACCATATCTAGGTTTTATATTCCTTATGTGATTAGGAATATCTCCCTATAAATACCCCTGCTCCCCACCAATTGTAATTGTCACATACTTCGTATTTTCTTCACCATAATAATATCATCACCGAGGAGGCTTGAGAGTGGACGTAGAGCATATGCTCGAACCACTATAATTCTCTGTGTTTTTGTATTTTCTGTTAGTTATTTGTGTCGCAATCGCTTCAATTCACAACAAATTGGTGCGGTGAACGTGGAACGAACACGTGGTACCCTGGTTCGAGCAGGGTTCGGGGGACCGGGGTGGTGGTGGACTCTGGAGTAAATGTGGGAGGCCCTCTATTCGAGCGGGGATCGTCTCCGGGTGCCTTGTGTCGAAAGCTTCCTGATATTATAGGGGGGTCAGGCGGCTGGTCCCGTAGGTTTACGGCGGTGCAAGATGAGTTGAGACGGATCAAGGCTCGAGGGGAGGAAGCCCTCAACAAACCTCGATACAATGGGCGCCTTGTGTAGAAAGCTTCCTGACAGTGGTGGTCAGGCGGCGAGTCCCGTGGGTTAACGGCGGTACAAGATGAATTGTGATCGAGGGAAAGGACACGGGATTGTGGTCCTTGGGTTTGAGGAGAGGATTGTTGGGTGTGGCAAGCCCATGTCCCACATCGGAGTAACAAGGATGGGATTCCTTGTATATAAGAGTCCACCCAACTCCCATTAGTTTGAGGCCTTTTGGGATAGAGATGCCCTAATGCAAAACCGTGAGGGCTTGACCCAAAGCGGACAATATCATACTAATGTCGAGTTGGCGGTTCCCCCAACAAATTGGTGCGGTGAACGTGGAGAAGAAGGATTGTGATGGGTTCAGCCAAGTTCGAGGTGGAGCGCTTCACGGGATCGAATGATTTTGGTTTGTGGAAGTTAAAGATGCAAGCGATGTTTGTACAGCAAGGCTTGGACGGTGCCTTGAAGGGAGAGGCTGGGTTACCTGACACGATGACGGAACAACAGAAGAAAGATACACTGGCGAAGGCGCACAGTGCGCTGATTCTGAGTCTCGGAGACACGGTGTTGAGGAAGGTGTCGAAGGAGAAAACGGCAGCGGAAGTATGGACCAAACTGAAATTCTTATATATATGAAGAAATCCCTAGCGAATCGGCTCTATCTTAAATAATCGTTGTATTCGTTTAAGATGCAAGAGGGAAGACCGATCAACGAGCAGCTCGACGAGTTCAATAAGTTGATCCTCGATCTGGCAAATATCGATGTGGCGATAGGAGATGAGGATCAGGCATTGATGTTGTTGAGTGCGCTGCCAAAGAGTTATTCGAACTTCAAGGAAGCCTTAATGTATGGAAGAGAGTCATTGACCATGGATGAGGTTCAGTCTGCTCTAAGTTCAAAGGAGTTAAATGAGAAGAACGAGGAGCGAGAGAACTCTCATGGAGAAGGCTTGGTGGCTAGGGCGGCTCGAGGAAGACCGGAGATGAGGAACTCCAACAGGGGAAGTTCGAGGTCAAGATCGAGGCCAAAGTCAGGATCACAGCCAAAAGTCAAGTGCTTTCTCTGCCGAAAGAAGGGACATATCAAAAGAGATTGTCCGGAGAGGCAGAAAAAGCAGGAGCAGAAGCAGCAGGCGGATGTAGCTATTGCTGAGCAGGAATATGACTCTGGAGAGGCATTGGTAATTTCGAATGAGCGCTCGGAGAGGGAATGGATATTAGATTCAGGTTGTACATTCCACATGACACCAAATAAGTCATGGCTCGAAGGGTTCGAGGAGCAGGAGAACTCGAGTGTTCTTCTGGGAAAAATAAACCATGCAAGGTGGTTGGAATGGGTTCGGTGAGGATTAAGATGCACGATAATACAGAAAGGGTACTTCGAGGTGTAAGGTACGTTCCGGAGCTTAAGAGAAACTTGATCTCTTTGGGGATGCTCGACGAACTTGGTTACACGATCAAGATGGAAGCTGGGACTTTGAAGGTGTGCAAAGGATCCCTGGTCTTGATGAAAGGAGCTCGAATGAATGGAATATACACTCTGATGGGGAGCACGGTGATCGGGGAGGCTTCGATAGTGACGGTTGACAAGTCAGTACTGTGGCACAGGCGACTCGGTCACGTTAGTGAGAGGGGGCTGCAGGAGTTATCGAAGCAAGATCTGTTGCTCGGGGATAATATCAGAGAGCTGGATTTCTGTGAGAATTGCATCTATGGGAAATCTCACCGTGTAAAGTTCGGAGTAGGTCGACAGAGAGCTCGAGGAACTCTGGACTACATCCACTCAGATCTATGGGGACCTTCAAGGGTCAGTTCGAATGGAGGAGCGAGGTACTTCATGAGCCTCATTGATGATCACTCAAGGAAGGTGTGGGTCTACATCTTGAAGAATAAGAGTGATGCTTTAGAGACCTTCAAGAAGTGGAAAGTGCTGATCGAAAATCAGACTGGAAGGAAGGTGAAGAGGCTGCGAACTGACAATGGCCTTGAATATTGCTCGAAGGAGTTCGAGAGGTACTGTTCGAAGCACGGTATTGCGAGGCACAAGACAGTGGCTGGAACACCTCAGCAGAACAGATTGGCAGAGAGGTACAATCGGACGTTGCTGGAAAGAACGAGGTGCATGCTGTTTAGTGCAAAGTTACCCAAGTCGTTCTGGGCAGAAGCAGTTACTACTGCAGCTTATTTGATCAACCGGTGCCCCTCGACTGCACTAGGTTTCAAGACACCGGAAGAAATATGGTCTGGTCATCCTCCGGATTTTAGCAACCTTAGAGCTTTTGGTTGAGTGGCTTATGCGAACATCAAAGGAGATAAGCTTGGGAGGAGGGCATTGAAATGCATATTCATTGGGTACCTCGAAGGTGTGAAATGGTACAAGTTATGGTGTCTCGAGCCGGATGTAAGAAAGTGCATCATTAGCAGGGATGTGACGTTCAAGGAGGAGCTGGTAGGAGAACTGGATAAAGGGGCCGAGGAACGGGAAAATATCCTTGAGAAACAAGGTGGTGCTTCGGAGGAACAGTCTGACAAGGTCGAAGGAGATAGATCAGTTGCTGAGATTGAGGTGGAGCCGACCAGTGGGTCGAAGAGAGTACCTCAGATGGATGGCGAGATCGAGGTGGTTCGAGGGTCAGGTACGCTTCAAGATTATAATCTCACGAGAGATAGGGAACGAAGGCAGATAAGACCTCCCACTCGATTCGGATATGCTGATGTGGTAGCATATGCCTTTGCTATGGCGGAAGAGGTAGAGCTGGATGATACTGAGCCGAAGAGCTACACCGAGGCCATAACTTGTAAGGAGAGGCTCAAATGGCTCGATGCCATGAAGGAGGAGATGGACTCATTGAAGAAGAATAACACCTGGGAGTTGGTGGATAAGCCGGGGGAGAAGCAATCGATAGTTAGCTGTAAGTGGATCTTCAAGAAGAAACAGGAGGTTTCTGGGGTTAGATTCAAGGCTAGACTAGTTGCTCGAGGCTTCACGCAACGGGAAGGTGTGGATTATGGCGAGGTGTTTGCGCCAGTGGTGAAACAAAGGTCTATAAGGCTGATATTGTCGTTAGCAGCTCATTTCAAGTTGAGTGCTACTGGGAAACTCGACGAGGAGGAAAGGGAGTTTATGAGAGGTGTTCCTTATGCGAGCGTTGTCGGTTCGTTGATGTATGCTATGGTCTGTACGAGACCGGATCTTGCTTATGCTCTCAGCATGGTTAGTAGGTTCATGGCCGAACCTAGGAAAGAGCATTGGGCAGCTCTAAAATGGGTCCTCAGGTATGTTCGAGGGACAGTTGGAAAGGGTCTAGTCTTCGAGGGTGATGGTTCGAGCTTGAGGTTCCCAGTCGAAGGGTTTGTAGACTCGGATTATGCAGGATGTATGGATACGAGGAAGTCATTGACGGGTTTTGTGTTCACATCGTATGGAACGACGATTAGTTGGAGAGCAAGTCTGCAGAGGGTAGTTGCCTTATCTTCGACAGAGGTGGAGTACATTGTCTTGACCGAAGCGATTAATGAAGGTCTGTGGTTGCTCGGATTCATGAATGAACTGGGGATTGATCAAAGAAAAATGAAGGTTTCCTATGATAATCAAGGTGCTTTGCAGTAGGCGAAGAATGATGTTCATCATGAGAGAACTAAGCACATCGATGTGAAGTTCCACTTTATAAGAGATGTGGTGGCAGCCGGAGAGGTCGAGCTGCACAAGGTCAATACTCTCGATAATCCTGCGGATATGATCACGAAGCCAGTTCCAAGTACTAAGTTTGAGTACTGTCTGGAACTGATTAAACTGTTGAAGTCGAACTGAAGAGGAGGTGCCAAGCCGAGGTGATATTGAGCCTAAGGTGGAGAATTGTTGGAGTAGTCTCAATATAACTCGAGGAAGTAGTTCGAGTGGGTCGAGGAGACTAGTCCGGTAAAGTGGGTCGAGCCGTGTAGGTCGAGGAACTCGAGGAGCAATTCGAGTTGGATAGATATGGAAAATATATTGTGTATATCTTGTTGGACAAGATTTATCTTTATTGGAATTAGATTTGGATAGGAATAAATCTATTAGATAGATTTAGATTTAGATATATCTTACCATATCTAGGTTTTATATTCCTTATGTGATTAGGAATATCTCCCTATAAATACCCCTGCTCCCCACCAATTGTAATTTTCACATACTTCGTATTTTCTTCACCATAATAATATCATCACCGAGGAGGCTTGAAGAGTGGACGTATAGCTTACGCTCGAACCACTATAATTCTCTGTGTTCTTGTATTTTCTGTTAGTTATTTGTGTCGCAATCACTTCAATTCACAACAGAATCTATAAAATGGGCTTTCATTTTATTTCAAGACAAACCAAAACATTTTCTAGCTGATATTTTTAATTGAGCTATTTGGCTATTGTGTTATTGGTTTGATAAACACACCAACTAATTTTTCTCTCCTTAGGTCTTCTTCTTCTTTGAGCTAAATTTTAAGTTCAAGCATAAATAAAACCCTCTATACATTTGTAGCCTGGAAACCAAACACCCTTATAAGACCAATTTGATTTAAGAAAATGAAATCTTCACTTCAATCCATATTGAGATATTTTGAGGTTCAATTTTTGTTGCTGCAATACATTATATTTCTTGTTCTGCTCAATACATATAACAACATTCTAGAGACTAGTACCTCACCTTTCAATTCTTATGACAGTGAGGAAAAAAAAAAAAAAAAAGAAGTCATTTTTATATGCAGGTCAGAGTGGCGGCAAATACAGAGATGTATTAACTAACATAATCTCTTAAAAATTCTTCTACTGTTGGAAGATTTGGGGTCATCTAGTTTTTATTAGGTTGATGAGTGTTTTCTTTTTCGTTCATGAATGGAAATTAGGGTGTAGATGAATAAATATGGTTGTTTCAAAAAACATAGCATTCTAAGTCTCTGATGAATGTGTTATGTTTTGTTGTGCAGGAATAATCCAAGATCCATAACAGATGATTTTTTTTTTCAGAAAAAAAAGGGAATCATTCAACCACAAGAAATGACAGAAAACTAAGAGAAAAAAGCAAAAGCTGATCATCTCCTACAAAGATTTATAAAATATAAATAAAATGCAAGGGGACAAAAAAACATTATGCATGATTTACATGCTACAGATATGCACCAGCCATTCACATATGATTCAGTTTAGATGTGTTAAAACAACTTCTTATATATCTCACCCAAGTTTGAAGATTTCAACCAAGATCAGGAACAGTGAAGAACTCCTCATCATCATCAGGAATCTCGAGCCTCGGCTTCTTGTGAGAAGCATAAGAAGACCTCGCTGGTCTGAAGGATGAGATCATGTGATTAGGCTGAGATGTCGGAAGCTGAGGCACCTCGGCTGCTGACAAAGCCTCCGGTACTTGCTCCCCGAAGAGGCTCATGTCCGACAGCCACTCGAGCTCGTTGAACTCTAGGTTCGCCTTCTGCTCAAGACACAAACAAGTAACTAATGTGAGTGAAATAATATTGCTTAACTACATTTCTTGCATTTTAGACATGCTATCACTTGTGTATCAAATATTTATGTCCGAGTATGATCTACCTTGTCTGATGATGAGTAGTAAGAAAACTGCATCAAATCATCAACACCCCACAGAGGAGATGTGATTCCAGAAACATGGAGTGGGGTGGATTTGGGACCAATCTGTTGAGAGTTGGATTTAGGAGGCTTTGGATCCATGTCAGTCTTAGCATTTTCCTTACTACAACCGCTGCTGCCTAAAGCCACTCTGATCCCAGTTGCTAAGAAGCGTTGGTGGTTCGCGGCGCGGCTGTTGGCTGAATGGATAGGCTCATCACAGTCCTTGCAGAAGAGGGCTCTGTCCTCCACACAGAAAATGAATGCCGGCTTGTCCTAAAATTGATCAACAACATGTGTGAGTGAATACGAGGTAGCAGATATGATTGTCCAATCTCAAGATTCAAGAACTAGACCTTGTAGACTTAAGCAAGGCAAATCAGAAAGGATAAGTTTAGATTATGCAAGATTCAGAGAGACCCCCTTGAATATTTCCATTTCATTTTTTCTTCTGTAGTATTATGACAGTAAATGAACAACCATAAGCTCCAACTCTCCCACAGTTTGTCTTCTCTCACATCACTAAACAAATCAATGGAATCTTGACATGATGTTACAAACAGAACTATGTAATCAAATCACATCTTGTCTATAGAAACAACAGTAAAGGTGTTCAAGATTGAGATGCTTATGTTGAATTGTTTGAGACCAACAAAACAAACCAAATCAAATTCACAATAAACAAATTTGCTATTAACAACTCACAGAGGAATCTCAAAATCAAACTATTCAAAACTTATCTATGATTAAACAAAAAAGATGATAAATAGTGAAGAAAAAAAAGGTGTTGGAGATTCACATACTTGGCAGATATCACAAGGAGGGAGCTTGCTGGAGAGGCACTGAAGAAGCAGCCTCTGGTGCTTGCTAGCAAGCTTGTTTGCAGCATGAACTTCCACATCGCATTCCGAACACAGCGCCGCCTCATCGGCACAGCAGATCACCGTCGCCGGCGCCTTCTCACACACATCACACTGAATCTTCATCTTCTCCACTCAAACAAATATCAAATCTTTAAAACACCCCTTTCCACAATATGAACCTTCAACACAATCCCATATGCTAAAAAGTCACAAACTTATTTCTTTCTCAAGAATCCAAGAAAAACTGAGACACACAACTAGATATGTGATGAGAAAGAGACAGAACAGGCAGACCAGAAACAAATGAAGGGTTGTAGACAAAAAGGGCTGTTATCCAAACACACAAATATCTGCTGAAGCAGTAGATTGAAACCAAGAAATTAGGCAAAGGAATGACTCAGTAACTGAACTAGGAAGTCTTGAATGAAAAACAGGTCAAGGAAAAGGTAAGAAGCAAACAAATTGGTAAGAACAAGAAGAAGAAACTCTGAAGGAGTGAGGGGTTGTGTGATTGGAGGGGGGCGATGAAAAAGAGACGAGTAAAGATAAGGATGTAGATTTCGCGAATCAAATGCTAGAACATGGTTGAAACAGCGCAGCAATGCGTGTAGAAATATATTTCCAAGCCCAACGTGTGGCTGTGGAAGGAGGAGGCGCTAGTGGCCATGAATTATTTTCATTTTCTGTGATTTCTATGTCCATTTAATGCCTCAAACCTAACTGGACACAATTATTTATTGATGGGGGTAGACTTGGTTCAATCTCCATTGTAGGATTTGGAAATCTCATTTTCCACTGTTGTGTAGGAACGCAAATCCATTTATATTTAAAGTCGCACGCAGACAGGTACGTTCAACTGTTGTGGATTTTGTCATTTTGTTCATAAAAATAATGAATTTTCAGTTGAGTTAATAGTTAAGTCACATAAAATATATATTTAATTTTTATTTATACTAATATTTTATATTATAATATATATATATATAGAGAACAATAACAAATTTCAACAAAATTATTTTCTTTTTTTATTTCTAAATATTACATATTGACTAATGTCTAATTTATTATGGGAGCTAATTTATGATCTACTTATTTTTACAGATATTAAATTTATGCATAGTTGGATATCATTTAAATATAATTTATATCATAATCATATTAATATATAATACTGATGAATGAAGATTAAATATAATCATCGATCCAGAACTTAAAAGATAGTTTAATTATCGATTTAAGATCCGAATGATAAATTCTCAATTTAGAATCTGAAGATCATTACAATCAAGCACTTGGATATTGAGGTCTTGGTTTAAGAATTTTATAATATTTCGGATTTTAGATTGAGGATTTTTGAGATCTTTCACGTCATAAGTTGAGAATTCATTTTTGGGATCCTCAATTGATAATTGAATTATCTTTGGAGTCTTGAATCGAGAATATATTTAAAAATATACTAACAATAGTTTTAGTAATTATATTTAATAATATTATAAAATAAAATAGCGTGTGTAGATTTAATACAAATTTACACGACAATATCACATGGGCAAGTGAGCCTAGTTCTCAATGGAGAAGGAGTAGAATGTATGATTTTGTTAAAGTGTTATATATGTGGGAGCAACACAGATATTTTTTTGTGTTGTCACATTTTCCCCTATCAATACTTAAAATTTGTCACACTTTTGCTTTTTCTAAATTTCATTTTGTTTGGTCAAATTTTCATCATGTCGACCAAATATCTCAATAATGTCTATTTGCCTAATTTTTCTTTCGATATTTGGGAATTGCATATGAGATGAGCATAATTGAAGTTTTTATTAAAACCGATACATATCAACTAAAGAGTTTTGAGCGATTTTGGTTCCAATAAAAATAGAGTTTGGCTTCAATTTGTTTGAAACATTGAAATCAAACCTAAGTTCGGTTCAATTCAGATTGATCGTTAACAAACCGACCTAATCCTAATATATATTTTAGATTTTTATTAATTTTTTATTGTAGTATTTTTTTTTTTAATCTCTAATTCTTATTTTTATTAGTAAATATTAAATTATTACTTTAAATTTATGTATTATGATGATGATTATGAAATATATTTAACTTAAAGATAGTACTCCAATGCACAAACCAAAATTAAACAATAAGAGAATAATATGCTTGTATTCTTAAAACAAATAAAATATTTAAAATAAAATTGATGAAGATATCTCAAGTAAATGCTACTCCATATAAAGTGATTTGTTGAATTTCTTATTATTATTCATTGAGTAGATATATATTATGATAAAATATTATTGAATAAATTATAATTAAAAATTATATTTAAAATGGCTATTTATATATATTCCCATTAATTATAAATACATTAATTTGTCTCAACATATAACTATGCAAAATAAAAATAAATCTTACTCCTCTACGAACACATCCGAATGATGAACAATTCATTTATAAAATATTCGGGGGGAAAAAAAACTCGAAATGAAATGCTTTTTTCCTCAATTTCTATATTCAACAAAAAATATATTCTCTCACCTAAAATAATGAATTTGTAGGAAAAGAAGAGAAGGAAGCGAAGAGTCAGCATCAGCATCGTCACACATTATTTTGTCCGTTGCATTTACTCAATTACAAACTTGGCACAAATCTAGCTACCTACTACACCTCTTTGTCTAATTTCTCAATTTCATTTTTTAAAGGAAATAAATAGTATTGTGGGTGAATTTTGTAAGGTAGAATTTACGATGTGAAATTTTCTTCGTAGATTAGACGATTGATTAAGATAGCAATGGACGGTAGTGGCATAATACAATTGCTCAAAGATACTATGTCGGAAATCCTTATATTTTTCCAATGGTGTGTGAGTAGTGATTTTGATAGAATGGCAGTATTTCTCTCCCCTCTTACAAGAGACTCGTAGAGAATTTATAAGAAAGATATTGTCGCCCTACTATATCATCTGTTGGGTTTAGTAAACCCGTGTCCAACATTGAGGAGATAAGGAATAAATTATTTGTATATTTCACCTAATTTTATTATTATGGGACGAAGATGTTCAAATGCAAATTATGACAGCTTTGGCCCTAAGCAAACAATATCATACTAATGTTGGAATTTTGGTCTTTCAATAAATTGGTACAGTGAATGTGAAACGAACATATAACACCTTGGTTCGAGCAAGACTCGAGGGACCGAGGTGATGGTGGACTGATCTAGAGTGCACGTGAGAGACCCTCAACAAAACTTGTAGCTTGATTGGTCAAGAATGGTTTACCATCACATTTGCCTGTATTGTGAGGTTGGCGGTATGAACTTTTCTCACATGATATTGATAGCCCTTTGGCCCATGCCTTGAGATTCGACAGAGGCTGATGCTCCCGAGCTTGTATTGATTAACTTTGACCATTGGAGTTAGCTTCAGATTTGAAGTTTACTTCTGCAACATAATCCTCGACTCCAAGCCGTGTTGGCCTTAATGGAGGCAGCGTTGGGCTCCTCTATAGTGTCAGTCCCAAATCAAAGTTAAGTACAGTGCAACGGAAAATGTAATACAGATTACTCTCCAAAGGATTTTTATGGGTTCAAACTAAACCATCCTACGTCCTATCTTCAGACGTTCAGTCTAGAAATTACTAAGTTGGAGATTACAAAGATGTCGCACGATCTATTGCTAGCTAATGAATGTTCGCGTTCACCAATCTACTAGCGCACTCGCCAAATCCTTTGTTCTCCTTCGCTTCTTTAGTTCTGGAGTAGGACGCACCTTGTAGCCTTCAGCTGGTCGTGGGAGTTTGAGTTCCTGTCAAGAAATGTCCAGTTTTTGGTATATATACATCCGTGATAACTACCACTGAAGGAGTGTGATCGCTGGAAAATTCTAGATTATTGTAGAACAACAAAAAACAATTATATTAAATTCTCTCTTTCTATTATTAATTTTTTTCTTTTCATTATTTCAATTAACAACTATTAATATAATTCAACTTTCATCCTCTATCTTTCAATTGAATAAAGTTTTTAAATTCGATGGTAATCAACCCACCGACTTTAGTGTTGAGTGGGCTGACACCAAATTTGAATCATCCCGACATATGGATTGAGTAGATTACATTTGACCCCTAAGAAATATAAGATATAGAAATCTTGGGATGATAAAGATTAATAAATAACAATTCAATTATACAACAAAAGAGTAGGTTTGATCAAAGGTATAATAATCTTATGTGATCACTAGCTTTTAAGTGGATAAAAACTCAATGATTGAATCATCTCCTACCTCAATTTAAATGTTATAGCATAATTTTAAAAATTAAAGGTTTGCATATGTACGTGCAATTTCATACTTTTCTCTAAAAATTATTAGCCTTGAATTCAATGATGCACCGATAATAGTGAACATGCGTTTATAGAAGGGCAATTCTAAATATAACCACCATTTTACTAGTCAACACAGCCTCATTCACATTTTAAAATATAAATATTATTATTTTACCATTTTTTTAAATATATGTATTTTTTTTAACATAACCTCCTCATTATAAAAAATAAAATTAGCATTGTTATTTCTTAATAGCCTTATCTCTAATTAACTCTATTTCTTCGTATCTGGGGATAAGAAATCCTAATTCAGTCGTCACTATACCAAAAAAACTGAAGAAGATTAGTTTTTTTCTCTTTCGAATACATTTGTACAAATTCCTGAAAGAAATGAAAAAAATATATCACAATTTGATGAAAAGAACACTGATGAAGGTGAATGAACAAATTGTGATATAATTTACGATCTATCCATCATGTTAAATCTCAAATTGTTAATGTAGTTCGATTCAACATCCAATGGAATGTTTTCGATTCAACATCCAAAATTCAAATTTTTTTTATTTATTTATATATTTTAATTATTGTTGATTGAATGGTAGAATAGGATGTGTTGATTTCTGTTATCTGTTGTGGGAATTGGTGCTCAATTGTTTGTCGTCGATTCTTGGTTTCTTTGAAAAATTTTGAGATTTGATGTTTTTTGCTTCAGCATGTAGTTCTTCATTCATATCTTTTAGGATGAAGGATATGTTAAATTAGGGGTTATAAAACAATTAAATGGATTAATGAATTCTATTTGAAAAAAATAAGTGGGGCTACAATGAGAAAATTTGTGGTTATGTTTAAAAAATATAATTATATTTAAAAAAAGGTAAAATAGTAATATTAATATTTTAAAATGTGAATGAAACTGTGTTGAGTAAAATTGTAGCTGTATTTAGAATTACCCTTTATAGAATAATCGCAACGTTTGATATTTGCAGAAAAAACAGTAAGTTTCTCTAACGAATTTGAAATAAACCTTCATTCGTATAAAAGTTAATTGGCAAAAACTTGCGTTAGGCACACCTAAACGGTTTAGGTGGATTTTATCCATACCCAAATGAGTTCACCCATTCAAAATAGAATTTATTAATCCCCAATTTGAATATATTAGATAGATTTAGTTAGGGTTAATGAATAAAACCCATCTAAACCGTTTAGGCGTGCATAACCGAAACCTTTCCAAATTAATTTTCTTATATTCATGATCTTAATGAAACCTAATCAGTAAGGGAGATTACAGTTCGACTAAATTTAGTCAAATCAAACTAGCTTAATTGACTTGAGGCAGAATTTACCAATGGTTCAATTAAAGAAATTACGAATTGAAAGATACCGACTCAATAGACGATTTGAAATATAAAATTAGCTATCTTAATCAAACTAACAATTGAAAAATACTACTGCTTGATATATTATTTTATATACCTATACATTGTTCTTACTTACAATCCTAATAAAATTGTGAACTTTCCCCATTGCTATATACGAGAAATAAAAATATAAAACATGCTAGCATGATTGAGAATTTAATTTTCACTTAATTAGTTGTGTCTCGTTTTCTAAATATTTTGAAGGTCGATTTTTTTTTAATTTATTGTTATTATTATTATTTTTTAAAATCTTGGAGATTAATGAGATGGTGCTTGGACTGCCACAATGTCTCAGAATTAATAATTTTTCCGTACATGATTAAATTAATAATTAATCACGATTGAAAATAGGGATATAATAACATGGAGTCGAGAAATTGTCTTACTTAGGTTTGCCACTTTATTGACTTTGAGTTGTAAATTTATTATCGATTATTTTGATATTCACGAGCTAAGTCGAGTTTAAATGAATTTTTAAAATTAATGATTATAGGTAAGAAATTCATTATTTTAATAATAAATTAGCAAGATAATCAAGTACTTATTAAATTTTAAATTAAATTATTTTCTTACAAGTTATAGTATCAAGTATTTATTAATCACTAAAAGTTTAAAGTAACAATATTTTTATATAAAATTAATAATTTTATATTTCAATGAGTTCAATAATTGAATACTGTAAACTTCAAGCTGAACCTATTTAATATAAACAATTTACTAAAATAATTTACATTAATATTTATTGTATCAATACTTAAGTAGCTCTGCTCAACTCATTTACATCATGAATTTGTAACTCGTGATATTCTCATATCATATGCCACCCATATTTTTTAGTGGACTAGCCCTACAAGCTTCCTGGTCCAGCCTATCTATAGGATTGGGCTACTTGGTTTACTACTTTCGTGGCATAAAATCATCCATTCATTTTACTTTACATAAATAAATATATAACTAAAAAAATCATCCAAGTATATTGACATGTAATAAACAATATTATTAAATATATATGTAGGGAGCGGTGAAAAAAATTCGTCTGAAAATGTGAAGTTTAATTATGTTAACCACATTGATATTCAAGCAACGACATGATAAATATTTATGAAGTAAAAAAATTGTTCCCTGATCTAATATATCTCTTTGTACATATATATATTTGATGCTAAGATTAAGATTTATATTTAATTAGAATGAATATCAACCTTTAATTAAATTTATCACATCAACAATTTTACGCATTCTTCAAGCATATAATTTACATTAAAAATTGCTATATTTTAAGAATAATAATATATAGAAAAAAATATACTCCTTAAAATTGAGATTAAGTTTTAACTTGAAAGGTTGGGTATGAATTCATTTCTAACGATACACTCCATCCATGTATATGTGATATTTTTGTGAAAACGAAATACAAGTAAAATACAATATTATATTTTACATAATCTTCAATATATATAACAAACACATACTTACCCGTATAGTGTGTGTAAATTTGTATGATTGATCGATATATATATGAGAGCCATGAATTCATGCATGGTTTGATTCAATTCAGGCGTGGGAGAAGACACCTGAAAACGATCACTTTACCGCCGCCACTCCACGGGCAAACCACCGTCAGCCGGTAAACCCTAACGCCAACCCTAGTTCGAACCGCCGCAGCGACGTCGCGGCACATCCCTTCGAAGGAGCTCTTCATCTTCTGCTTCAAGCTGTCTCCTCCGCCGTTCATGAGATGGTAGCTTCTCAGGACCTCCCTCCTCGCCTGCAAATACTCGTCGTGGCGGCGGTCGAAGCTCAGGCTGTTCTCTCTCAGCAGCAGGATTTCATTCTGCTTTGCGGCAGCCGAGAGCGGCCGGACTTTGTTCTTCCTCACGATCGTCAGCGACTTGATGTTTGGGATTTTTGTGGAGATTGGAGCCAGAATTTTGAGGATTTTGGCCTTTGCATTAACCATCGTGTAGGAGAGGAATTGTGTTGTTTGTGAGTAGGGGCTAGCTATTGTTCATTTATACACGCAGCACTTAAATATTAATTGAAGTCAAGCGTATTTTTAGACTTCATATTCATTTCACTAGTGAGGACGCAAACTAGAGTATCGTGAGGGTTCAACTATTTCATAGGATTACAATTTATCATATATAGCTTAGAAATGAGATCGGTGCTAAAAATAAAGTCCATGCTAAATGAAAAATACGTAAAGTTTTAGAAATTGATCGAATCAGTTGAGATTGAAAAAAAAGGTTACATATGTTTTAAACATAGCATATAGAGAAAAGTATTAAATTGTGAACAATTTTTAATAAGAAGTATATATTTTTGTGATGAAAAGTATAAATTCGTTTATATTTAACACAAAATAACTCTTTCATTAGTACTGAATCTATTATACATGCATATAATTTTTATATCGTGGGGTCCAACGATTTCAAATCCGGCTTTGCCACGTATTCCATTAATGTTTTATAGGGTCGTTTTCTTTTATATGAATACGTATTAATGAAATGGAATAAAAGAATATACAATTTGATACAATATGAATTATTAATTTAAGAAGAGACTATTTTATATATATAGAGTCCAATCGAGAGTTAGATGTTGATGAAGTGGGTAAGGCTAAAATATGATACATTCCTTCCCGAGTCAATCTATCTATTCCTAATGTAGCTTGTTGAGTTGCATGATTGGGGAGTTTATTTATATTAAAATCTTTATATTTTAGAATATTACATTAAATACATACATAATCTATATGTGAGTGAGTTTGCCATTATATTCATCAAGTTGGGTGGTTGAACCATGTTAGAAAAATAAGTTTTTTTTTTTTTTTTTTTACAACAATCTCTCATTACCATAGGTAGGTACTTCGGTTGCAACCATCTTCCTAGTATTATATATAAAACTAATCACACTCCAATGGATCAATTTAGTGACATTTTAATGATTTTCTTGAAATGACATTAATGCCACAATAGGAAATATATTATGTTATAGCATGCTTGTGCCCCAGAGCAGGGGCGGATCTAAAAAATTATAATTGGGGATACAATATATGAATAAAATTATATTGAGGGTACATTATATAAATATTTATATATAAAAAGAATAAAAATATATATAAATAATAATATATATATATATATATATATATATATATATAATAATAAAAAAATTAAATTTTGGGGGTACAAGTGTACCCCATTAGCATACATACATCCGCCCTGCCCCAGAGTTTATATCTTTTTAAGAAACTAGATCGATTGAAGATTAATTATTTTTATTTATTTATTATATTGGTTTAGTTATAAACATGGTTGCAAAATTTGTTAAATAAATGATTTAAACCGATAGTCATTTTTTTATATTTTAAATAAATGAATAATAATAAACGAACACATAAATATATTCATATGAATTTTAACTATTCTTTTGAAAAGGTAAAATAAAAATTCAGCATCTAGAGGCTTTAGATCACCTGTCCCAATTTGTGCCCCATCCCCTGCACAACCATTAGATTACTGACATGTAGCATAATTAATTAACAGATTCAAAATATATATAAACGTTGGTAACATTTGTGTAACTGTTTCCCCTGATTTCTGCATCGAAAATCATTGAAAGAAATTATATTCATATCTTTTGTGTTGCAAATAAAAATTCCGATCAAAATTTTCCAAAAAAAAAAAAAATGGATTTCATTCACGTCCCAACGAACTTCTCCTTCATTGAGTTACTCTGTGAATATGCGGATGAAGTGGTGAGAAGAAAAGAGGGTAAGACCGGCAAGAAGAAGTAAACTATCTTCAACTGATTTTGTCTCTCTTTCATTTGTGTATATTGGGACACCGGGTAGACTGAATGATATCATGGACCAAATGGATGATACACTGGACTTTCGAAACCTGGAGGTTTGTTTAATTTGTCTGCATTATGATTAATTTTATGGTTGATTCAATTGCACACCTTTTATTCATAGACTATATGATCGAGTTTGTATGTGCTTACATTTATCTATCAACCTTTGTGGTGGCTATCGTCCTGCTATTCTGAAATAATAAAACTCTGCTGCTTTATTCTCTGTTTTCTATTATTTGAAGTTTTTATTATTATTCTCTGTTTTTTTTTTCCCTTTGTTTCAATATGTTTTGGTAGTTGGTTTGATGGTATATCTGTAGATTGTGGGTGGCTAGACTGGGTTCATTTGATATTTAGTCAGATTTCTGTTGTGGCATGAAGCTGCTATCATTTCTTGCACTCCAATTTCTGTTGTGGCAGATATACAGCCACTTATTCAATATTTAACCTTCATGGATTGCGTTAAATATGGAATAATTCAAGTCCAAAAAGTTTGCATTTGGACATTTTGTGTTATAAATTCCATATTGCTATCACAGGTTCCTATTACAGTTCACTTTGACCATGGAAGTTCGAAGCAAGAATTGTTGGAGATTCTGGAGTTGGTAAGCTTCTTCTTGACTTCTCCTAGTCTTCCTTCCAGTCTTCTTTCATCAATATAGGCTCCTAGAGGTTTGGCTACTCTTTCGGTAAATCATTATGGTTGTAAATGACAAATTGACAGGGATTTGACTCAATCATGGCTGATGGTTCTCATCTATCCTTCAAGGAAAATATTGCATACACAAAGTACCTTTCAACATTGGCACATTCCATCACATAAGAGTGTGTCATTTTGTTTACTTGCTTTTTATCTAAATGTTGATTATGCTTTTCTTCTCATGTTTTCCCATGTCCTGACCTCTGTGGCTGTGACATGGTTTATGTTGTTACATCAGGTGCAAGAAAAACATGAATAATTTGGTCTTATCACTGGTTCCCAAGTTCACAAAACTGCAGTTTCTGATTCTACGGCAAGATGTACCTCAGCTGCAGGACGATGCTATTGAGAAAATCGCGAGCCGTTGACATGACCTGCAAGAGCTGGATCTCAGCAAGTGTTTCCTACTCACAGACCGATCCCTCTATGCCATAGTTCATGGTTGTCCAAACCTCGTGAAGCTGAATATAAGCGGCTGCTCGATCTTCAGTGATACTGCACTGGGATATCTATCTAACTAGCTTTTGCCGAAAAATGAAAATTTTAAATCTTTGTGGATGTGTTAGGACTGCAACTACTAGTGCCCTAAAGGTATTGTGAATATTGCATCTACTTTCTTGTTTCGTGATACGTGAAAGAGTTTCATCAATTCCATTTCACTGTTTCATGTAGGCCATTGGATGCAACTGCAACAAATTGAAATATTTAAACCTTGGATGGTGTGACCGAGTTAGTGATGAAGGCATAAAGAGCTTGGCCTATTGTTGCCCCGACCTGAGAGCTATTGACTTGTGCGGATGTCTTCTCATAACGAGTATCATTTTCCTGAACTCATGCTCATATCGATATACGAGCTGCTGTTTTGTCAAAGGGTTGTAAAAGTTAGCTGTAGGGAAGCAGAAAGAAAATTGCATATAAAAAGCTTTGATCTTCAGAGAAAATTTTGAGGGGTTCCTCTAATGAAGCATGTGATTTTCGAGTCAGAACCTAGTCGAGAAAACTAGTTTTTTTACTTTTCTAGTGATTGTTGGAACTGGGATTTCTTTCATTTGTTCCACGAATCACCTGTATTGTTCATTCTACATCTTTGATTAACATGAATTCCAAGAACCTCTTCATCTTCTTATTGTTGACTCACTTTTCTGAATGTTTGGGCTTAACTCGAGCAACTCCTTTGTTTCAGATGACAGTGTAATTGCTCTGGCTAACAACTGCCTTCACCTGAGGTCTCTGAGTCTGTACTATTGCCATAACATCACCGACAGAGCCATGTATTCGCTAAAGCAGAGTCGAGTGAAGGACAAGTTCGAGGAGGAATGCCTTACGAATCTCAACATCAGCACTGCCCTGACTCCTCCAGCAGTTCAGGCGCTATGTGACTCATTTCCAGCTCTTCATACATGCCCCGACCGTCATTCTCTCATCATTAGTGGTTGCCTGAACTTAACATCGGTGCATTGTGCTTGTGCAGTTCAGGCACACCGCGAATCGACTGCTATGCCTCATCTTGCTCACTGAACTTGCTCTGGCGCTCTAGACTTGAGTTAGGTTGGCTGCCTGTGTAGATATGCTTGTTTATATTGAAATGAAGAGTTTGGTTAAATCTTTTGCCTCCTTAGTTTTGTCTAATGTTTTTATTATTTGCTTTCCTAAAAGCCCAAAAAATAAAAACAAAAAAAGAAGTCATGAGAAATGCAGAATGTAGGACAAAAAATGATGAAAGAATTTCAAAACAAGAGTAATCAAATTTCTTGTGAAAACTAAATACAATCAATCTCCTTGAAAATGAGACCTTGTTTTATCGAAATATAGTGATAAAAACAAACAAAACCAAGGGGGGAAATAAACATGAGCTAATCTATGTAAGAATCAAATTCTTTTTGTACAGACACAGGTATTCTTGAAACATGAATTTGCTGTTTTAACAAGTCAGGCTTATCTAAACAGAAGGAATAATCTGCTGATCCCACAAATGACTACTCTCCCATACTCTCATCTGCCTCTATACACAATTTCATCATCGTCGACGTCGAAAGTCGGGTTACACAGACACCTGAAAAGTCTGCCTATGCCATGTGAAGAATTCAAATTGAATCACAAGTGAGTGTAGTATAGTGTGAGTGTGTGTGTGTGGAGAGAGAGAGAGAGAGAGAGAGAGAGAGAGAGAGAGAGAGTTACCTGTGTAACTAGAGGTGTTCTGTAATTTAGTGGTCTGAGAGAGTCCTCATCATCACTACTATCAGAGCTGCTGTCATCTTCATCTGCTGAAGCTATTTTCTTCTTCGATGATCCAGCACTTTGCATTAACTTCTGATTCTGAATATAAATGCCCTTTTTTTGTTAGATTTCAGCAGTAATCTTGGACATTTTTAGATTAAAAGCTTTGTTATATCAAGAATTTCAAAATATATATATGAATAAGTTGCACATTTTGACGAGTCATGGTACCTGAAAAAAGAGCTTTCTTGCCCAACTGCAGTGCAGCCTGCCTTGTGTATATGTATCCAATGGTATTCAGCATTTCAGCTCCAAATGCTGTAAAAATTATAGCATTCAACAACTATAGAGCTTCTGTTTCATGCTCTTGAAATATCATCAAACCTCGAGAGTTTGCCTACTAACCTGCCTGTGAAAGTCTCTTTGCTTCAGATTCAGCTTTTCTGATGAATCCATCTTTGTCACCACGAACATACTGGTGAAGAAAATCTCTTAGTTTCACAGTAAGAGTTTCTTCTCTCTCTTTGAACGACCTTAATTGTGAATGCCAGGATCCTCATTCTGCAAAAGATAGCAGCAAATTGTGAATTCCAGGATCCTCATTTTGCAAAAGATGAACACAGTACTCCAAATATTTATCACTTCATGAGTTTATTCTGCAGATAAAATATTATGAAATTGAGCATACAGCCTCACCAGAAGACCAAAAAAACTTAATATTTACCCCAACAATGACCAAATTTCCATTAAGATGCATTTGTACTATCATAAGAATCAATTAGTGATCATACATCCAAACTGATACAACAAAATACAAGTATAAAATTAAACATCAACCACAAATAACCTAATTTATCTGAAATAAGTTTGATAAGCATTGGTATAGTCTCATTATGTAGGTAGAAGATATCTATTACCTATAACACAATAGTCTTGTTTGATTTGATCCAATGATAAAAGTTCATTATCCTTCTAGTACAGTTCTTTCTTGTATGTTTCATAAAAGAGCCAGCCATCAAATAAAACTCAAGGAACCATTTTAAGATCTAATAAAGAAGATATGTTCAATGAGAGTGTTAAAACACAAACCAAGTGGGACTAATGAATAAAGCAAAACCTGTCTCTCTATCTACCATCACATCAAATAAGCAGAGTATGTACAGCAAAATATGGGAATTGTTCCATAAAGTAAAATAAAATCAACATGGAGTCACAAAACAAGCATAACTAACAAAGATGCATATTGCTTAGCATGTGGTTCGCTTGAATAACACATCATTGGAGGAATGAGCTTTCTTGGGTTCAGGTCTTTTGTGGTCATCTATGATTCAACCGTTTCATAAGCATTAAGCATAATAAGGCCTGGAGAAAACTTGTACTGTATAACAAGAAAAAATTTCAGTAAGATATGTATTATGGATAAAAGCCAATTTATCCAATTGATCAGTGGCGATTCATAAATAGGATAGATGATGAAATAGACTTCTTTATGGACATAAAAGAATAAGGAGTCTAGATATGTTTACAACAATCATACCTGAAGTTCTGTAGGGACATTAGGTTTCTGAAGAACTCGCAGTGCTTTTTTAGCCTCTCCTAGCTACATAAAAAGTCAAGTCCCATTTAAAATTACAGGGCATGAGGATTTTTTGAAAATTTTTCTTAAGCATATAGTGGAGATTAATAAAAACCCTCATCTCAGATCCTTTTTTATTGTGACCACAAGAATATGCCTCATCTAAAGTAAATCAGCATTCCAAGATATTTGTAAAGCAAGGAATGCATTCGCATGCAAAAATCCCGAATAGTGATCCAAATCAATAAGTTAGTTGTCAAGCCGATACAAGGTTTATCAGTTTAGTTTAAGTTTAACGAAACATCAATTCTTTAGCTAGCTATGAGCTCTCCACAACCATAAAGGATTTCCATAAAACAAAAATGAAGACATTAGGGAATACAAAATTGAAGGGGCCAGAATGAAACAATGCCATAGCATAGTAAAATTACCTGGATATAATGACGAACCACAATCTCAAAAGTTTCTCAGCCCTAGAAGGCGTGAAGCTTCCTCCCTCATTCCCCGGATAGCCATTGTCGTCGGAAGACTTTAAGTCGCCCTCCTGCTTTTTTCGGCGAGATTTTCTATAAGAGGTGGAGATTAAGGCGGAAGGTCCAGAAGCGGTGGCGAGGGCTATAACGAGGTCCGATGCACAGCAGTAGAGGTTAGTGAGATGAAGAAAGGCGTCTACGACATGAGCGAGAACACAATTTTTTGTTGGGAAAGATAAGTGTGGATAAGGGGCTGAAAAGAAGCATTTATTATAATTAACGGTAGTGAGGAGCCGTTAAACCAACCTTAGTGAATATTTTTATCCTATTAATTAATTGTGATATGTGGTAATAATCCAATAATGGTACAGGAGATGGGACACAATTTTGGAACAGGTGATCTGAAGCCGCATCTAAACCGCCTAGTGTGACTAGTCACCCGCTTAAATAGCTGCTACGCAGCACCAAACCAAAAAAATGCATAGCGAGAATGATTTTAGGATTTTCAGGTCGGATAGTCCAAATTAATTCATTTTACTTGATCGGAAGCGGATCAGGTAAAAAAAGTTACATGTGAGAAAAAAGAATGAACTTTATTTATTAGATTTAAATAAAGCAATGGTTGATACAAAATCAAGCAACAAGTGAAAACACAATCAAGCAACAACTAAAACACAATCAAACAGCTTAATTGTGTTTTAGTTGTTGCTTGATTGCATATCAACCATTAATTTATTTAGATCTAATGGATATGATTCATTCTTTTTTCTCACATGAGGATTTTTTTTACTTGATCTCCTCTCTTACATGACCTATGTGATTATTCAATTTAAAAACAGATTTGTAATCGATTCTTCTACCACTCGTCTATTATTAAACTATTCAAAATACACGTGCAATTTGTTGCAGTTTATGAGAGATGGCATTTGTATCTTAGAAGATGTTCGATTTGAGGAATATAATTTCCTCGACGCGAATTAAGAATGATAAAAGCTAGCTATGGAGACTAGTGAGGTTTTGATATTAGTGTAGAGTTCAATTAAATTGGGGATTTGCGAGAGATTTAATAAACCCAACACTAGTTAAGAAGGTAAGAGGGGAGACGAAAGAATAAATATAAGGCCAAAACATCAAATATAGTATAAACTATCGACATTTTTTCAATTCTAGTATAAACTATACATATTCTTTATTTTATGTTCAAACTATTCAAAATCATTCAAATCTAGTCTATAAAAAATATTCCGGCATCGGAATGCTGACTGGACAACCGGAAATCCTCGTCATATTAAAAAAATAACATAATTTAAATCCACATCATAATTTTAATCCACATCATATTATTAAATTAAAAAATATATTCAAAACCTAATTTTATCAAAACATTCTTCCCCCTTCCCAGCCCAATCGACCAACGGAAATACTTCCCGTTCCCTTCTCTTTCAATCGACGGTGAAGCCCAGCCCCAAACATGCACGAGCGCGGCGGTGAAAACCCAGCCCCAGCCCCAAGCGCCAGAAAGAAATTTATTGTGTCTCCTTTGTCTCTGGTTCATGCTTAATCGATGTGAAGTTGTGGATAAATTTCTCTCAGTTCATAAAACAATGACACCACAGTGGGGAGTTATGGAGTTTGGATTTCTTTATTCTCTTTCAATTTTGACTCTTTATTCTACATCTGTGTTTGGAATAACGAATATATACATATAATTGAAATATGATGTGAAACAAGAATCCCATTTGCACGTTGTGACTTCTGCGATGATGCTAAAGCAAAGCAAGATGTTTTCTAGCTTTGGATTACAGCTGTAGCTAATGCCAACCATAATTCTACCCAGAAAAATGAAATTGAAATTTTTCTGGGGCTGGGGCTGGGTCTTCACCGCCGCGCACGTGTGGAGCTGGGCTTCGCCGTCGATTGAAAGGGAAAGGGGAAGTATTTTCGTCTATCGAAAGGGAAGGAAAGGGGGAAGTATTTCTGGGAAGGGGAAGAATGTTTTGAGATAAAATTAGGTTTTGAATATATTTTTTAATTTAATAATATGATGTGGATTTAAATTATGTTATTTTTTTTAATATGATGAGGATTTCCGGTTGCCCAGTCAACATTCCGATGTTAAAATATTTTTACAGATTAGATTTGAATAATTTTGGATAGTTTGAACATAAAATAGACAATATATATAGTTCATACTAGAATTGCAAAAAGATTGATAGTTTGTACATGTTTTGGCCTAAATATAAAATTTAAGTCAACTAGAAAAATATAATAGTATAGTTATTTATACGGGGTCATGACGAATCTTTAAGCACATGATTTTTTTTCGCTTTCTTTTGAGATAAAGCACATAGGTTGATAAATCTCGTTGCCTTTTGGATTAAGGGTGACCATAAACTAAATCGAATTGAGTCGAGCTGAATATATTCTAATACAAATTTAAATTCGAGCTCGACTCAGTATGAAGTTGAACCGAGTTCAATTTTTAAAATTATTTTTCTAATTTTAGTAAGAATTTTAATTATTTATAATATAATAATAAATTGAATGATAAAACTTAAATTATCGTAAGTTCGATAAAGTTCGCGAGCCTAACTTGAATCTAAGTTTGACTCGACCTCAAATTCAATAAGCCTCGCTAACCTATTGAATCGAGAATCATGGAGTTCAATTAAGTTCAACCGACAACTACTAAAGTAGTTCGAGCTTGACTCGATTAATATCGAGTTGATTTCAAGCTTTTTCAAAGTTAATACTGAATAGTTCACGAGCCGACTTGTCTCATTCTTACCCTCAATTTTGAATCAATATTAATATAAATTATTTTTATATTATTTATTACTGTTACTCATAAGTATCCTTTATGATTTACTTAATGCAATATTATTCTCTAATTTAGTTTTTAAGTTGGAGTGAGAATCAATCGTCCAATTCTTAATTAGAATGATTTCTTTCTGCTGTTTTCAATTATTTACGTGATTACTCAAACTATTTGTATGAAAACGAATAACCTGATTTTATTGATACATAATTGTTGATGCACGAATTTTGCAAGATTGAATACTCGAAAGGAATGGAGAATTTTTTATTAAGAATGATGAAAGAATCTGAAAAAGTAGGGTGGAGATGGGCTCTCTCTGTTCATGTCCCGTTTCACTCTCTTCTTGTTCCTATTTATCACATTATCACATTTATTGTGTAATTACAATCAATAATGAGCTTACTAATGGTTACAACAATTAATAGCAACCGTTACAACCGTTACGACCGTTCATGTGATCGGTTACAAGTAGAGAAGCACGTCTCGATAGTTAG
>JAPKLW010000305.1:183486-202040 GCA_026898455.1 Plectranthus barbatus
GGATCGACTGGGACCGAGAATCTGGGGCCGAACTTGTCACCTCGTGACATGATGCTACTGCTAGTAATGACAAAAGGAAGCCTCACAATCACATCACATGAAGCGCTTGAAAGTTGTGACTCGGAAGTAGTATTTGGGAAACTTGAACAGCTCAAATATATAGCCAAGAACTGTAGTGATTGTTATCGCTGCAAGCAGTCTGATGGTGGTGTGGTGTCCCCATCAGCAGAACGAGAAGTGGTGGAAGAATATAATAGCTACTGTGTGTTAAAGACTACGAGCAGCAACCTAGCAACTTGGTGTACAGTTGAGCTTAGTGGCGACCCTTAGGCCGTGCGAAAGGTGCGCCACACCGGAGTCTCTGATCTGAATTAAGGGGCACGCACCCTTTTTTAAAAAGTTATATAGTAGTAGTAATATATATATTATACTATTAATTTGTCTTACTAGGAGCACCATTTTTAATAAAATATAAGATAAAAAAATTTGATATTTGATTTAACTAAAAATATTAAGAAAAATATATATGTATACTTAGCCTAATAAACATGTTTAGCTCAAAATATATTAAAAAAATATTAAGATTTATTAAGATATCAAATAATATATTAAGATTATTCTATATATCAATTAAGCTATTAAAATTTATATTATTTCTAATATAGCACGACAACCAAAATATTTGTCTTTCTTAAAAAATACAAAGCGACTCCTCTCTGTCTCTCTTCATTTTTTCATTGCTTCTCTAGTACTTTTTTTTCTTTTTTGATTTTCAATATCATACAAACGAATTTTAGTATGTAGCAACTATGAGTAAGTTGATAAGGTAGCCCTTCATTTTTTTAAATAATAATCCTTCATTTTTTTTAAACAAATATTGTCTATGATGTGAATTATTTGTGATCATAATATATTGTGCAATTTTTTTAAAATCATATCAGATTTTTTGTTGTTGCATTTACTTGATTTCTCAGGCCTTTGCTTTAAATTTAGTTGTTTAATTTTTTCAGAGTGGTTATAGATTTTAATTTGTTAGATTTTTATTTATTTTACATTAATCAAATTAATATTATGTTAATTATTCTTCTTGAGCTAGTAAACATTTTTCTTGTTCTAAAAAAAGAAAAACAAAGAAGAGAGATTATGAAAATATCTCAAAAGTTTGCTTCTATGCTAGGAGAATTATTTTTAAATGATGATTTTGTATTTAGTTTATATGATATTATAGTTTTTTTTTAATTTTGTTTTAGTTTTAGTTAAAAATAAAGTGAACTTTATAATATGTTTGTAAAGTCACGAAGAACTCTATTTTTTTTTGTTATAAGAAATTTTTGATTGAATTTTATATTTATATTACATTTTATTAATAATTTTTGTAATTATTTAATTTAAATAAGGAGTACCAATTTCTTCTTACACTGGCCTCAAAATTTAAAGGACCAACCGTAGTTGAGCTGACTGAAGGTTTGCAAGATTGCTTCCTGAAGGTCACGACTCACGAGCAGATTTTGGATGATGTTATTGACGAAAGCATGGAAATGGTTGGGAAAAGATATCCAAATTTTCATAAACTGATTTATGGATTCTACAAATATAATGCTGAAGAGCAAGAGTTTTATGATGAGATGGTTCAATTTGATCCGCTCACACCAAGTTTTATCCGAACACTACAAAAAAATTGCGAATTTGCGACCGATTTACGACCAAAATAAAAAAGAGTCGCGATTTTGCGACCGACTAACGACGGAATTGCGACCGAATAGAAATTTTAAATTTTGCGACGGAATTGCGACCAGATATTCGGTCGCAGATTTTTTGCGACCGATTTGCGACCGATTTTTCCGTTGCTAAATTTTGCGACCGAATTTTCGGTCGCAAATCAGTCGCAAAATTCTTTTTTTTTTAAAATATGTATATTTTTTAGTACGTATAAAGAATGAGATTATTGTTTGGTTCAGTGGTAACGCGCGCGGCACGCATGCGGGAGGTGCCGAGTTCGAACCCTCTTGGACGCAAGCCACCAAATTTGATGGTTGGACCGGGCCGGTTCAAGATGGTTGGACCGGCCGGTTCAAAACTGGTTCAAAAAAATTTAAAATTTTTTTTTAAGGAAATTAATTTGCGACCGATTTGCGAATTTCTGTCGCAAATAGGTCGCAAAAATTTGCGACGGATTCAATTTTCGGTCGCAATTTTTTTTGCGACCAAGGTTTTTGCGACGGACGAAATCGGTCGCAAAACAGCAGTTTGCAACCGATTTTTCGGTCGCAAAAAAGCGAATTTCTGGTAGTGGAATTCCTTTTTAGTAGACTAAAGAGATGATTGTCGGATGACACGTCAACACTTAGAATCACACGTCATCATGTAAATATATTACAAACTATTATAATTTTTTCAAATATATTATAAACTAACAATATATATATATATATTCCTAAATAAATGTTCAAACAATTAGATTTGCTATAAATTTATCACAAAAAGATATGTTGGTCCCGAAATCAGAGATATGTAATGTGCAGCGGAAGTATTAAACGATCTTGCACTTGTGAAAACTGAGTTCAGACTCAGTTCTCAGTTTTAGCTCAATTCAGTTTAAGTTTCAGTTCAAGTATACACTTTAATACTTAGAAAGTATTGAAGGTTTGAAATTAAGTACAAGAACTTAAAAGGTAGAAACTTAAATAAAGTGATAAAATGATAAAGGATATTATAGTGGTTCAGAGGCTGAAGTCCTACGTTCACTCTTCGGAAATTAATCCGGAATCCACTAAGGTTCAGATTACTAAGCTTCTCACGATCTATGCTAGCCTGTCGGAAACCTCTGTCTTTTGGTCTGCTAGGTCACTCACCCAGAAACTTGATCTGCTCATTTTTCAGCTTGAAGTGAGGACGCACCTCGCAGCCTTCAATCTGGATGGTTGGATGTTTGCAGTTCTTCCCAGAACTTCATTTGTTGGCGGTTTCCCGTGAGAATTGGTATTCCAGAGTTGAATACTGACTACTGTGTTTATTACTTGAAAAGTAATAAACACCGAAAGATAGCTTAAGCTTAGAAAGCTTCAGCCTTGTATTTAGACACACGGAAAGTATAACTTAAGTTGGAAGACTTAAGCCTTGTGATAAATATGGAATTTCAGAGTTTTGGTTTAGCTTTTCGAGAGATTTAGGTGTATTTTTCTGTCGAAGTGGCCTCCTATTTATAGTTGATGTCTTCAACTATTTGAATTTCTGTCCGTTAGGGGCAGAAATTCATCCGTTAGAGACAAATATTGAGTCATCCAATCATAGACCATTCTTCTTAAGTTTGCTCTGCTCTGCTCTGCTTTGCTTTGAAATTCTGCTTTTGCAGTGTACTTTCACCTGCTCTTGTAAGACTCAGTTTCAGTCCGAGGAACTTAACTTAAGTTTCCTCGTACTGAATGATTGTTGATACTTTTTAGAATCTTGAATGACTTTGAACTCATACTTGGATTCCTTTTGTCTGCTTGCGTTTCACGTGCTCTCTTTAATCTCTGAAACATGAAATCGAAATTCCCAACTTTTAGTTTTAAGCTTCTGGTCTTTATTGGTGAAAACTCAGTTTCCAGAAACTGAGTTTCTGGACAATTCAAGTTTTAAGATCCAAAACTTGACTTCTAAGATTTCGAGTTTCTTGGAGTCTTCACTTTATGTTCTGAGCTTGATCCTTGATCTTCTTGATCTTCAGCTTCCAGTTTCTAGATTCTATTACAATTCAATTTACCCTATACAAGGATTACATTTAGAAACATACTAGAAACTAAGTAAGTTTTGACATAAAATAAAGGGATAAACTGAAACTCAGTTTCTAACAATTTTCCCATTTTTGGTGTTGTTAAAACCACTTATCTAAAGCCCGAAAAAAGGAGACATGATGAACTGAGTTCATAAAGACACTACTCAGAGCATAGTTCCTTTAAGCGACCTACTCTATTTGATCTTCCATCTGAATTGGAGAGATATTGCTTGATTAATCAAATTAGAGTGAATATGAAGTTGCTAATCAGACTGGAATATGTGAATTCAGCCAGGTTAAAAAAATTAAGGGGAGAGAGAGAGAGAGAGAGAATGAGCGTTTGTCTTCAATCCAGTTTTCAGTTCTTCAATGAAATGTAGAAAGTTACAAGGTACATCAAAAACTAAAAATCGAGAATGATAAAAAGTTCAAAAACTTGAAATACAGAGGCTTACGGAGGAGGTTGCTCTTTTGAAGATACCTTGGAATCAGTCAGTTTGGCGGCTAACTCCATTAGTGCTTTGAAGTGAGCTTCCCTCCTCTGTTCTTTAGCTTCCTTTCTCATCTGCCTCTCCGCCTCCTCTTCTTCCCTTCTCTTCTCCTCCTCCTCCTCCTCCTTCTTCCTCTCTTATTTTTCCTTTTTCCAGTCCTCTTCCCCCTTTTTGACAACATCAAATAGCACAACCACTGTTTTTTGGATAGAGGACACAATTTCAGCAGTTGTAGCATCATTCTTCTCTTTCTCCTCCAATTTCTGCTTCACCTCCTGGGTCTCTTGCCTTATTGCTTCTATTTGAGTTTGAACATAATGTTTGACCTAAAAAATGACGGATTGAGAAGAGCTTCCAACAACCTTCTTTTGATCCTCAGGGTGTTCAATTAGTGGAATGCCAGTAGATATAATGGTCGGAGAAAAGAGTACCATTCCACTAATAGCCCTTCGCTCTTCTTCCTCTCATCAACTTGTTCCAGTCTTAACCTCTCTACTTCTGCTTCTTCCTGCTTCTTCTTTGCTCGTTCAGCCAGAATAAGTTTGATCCCGTTCCCGATCTCCTTGGCTTTAATCATCTTGGCAATTTCAGCAAGTTCTAAAGATTGAGATTGTATGATTTGAATGGCGTGGGCAGTCATCTCCGCAGTGAATAGAACAGTGAGTGCTTGGGATGGAGAGACTGCTAGCTCCATTTCCTCCTTCTCTAATTCAGCTTTAGTCAGTTCAAGTTTAGCCCTTTCAATCTCAGTTCCAAACTCCGTTGATGCTTCACAAGCTTCCTCACTCGCTCCAGCCTTGCAGCAATGATGTTCTAATAATCTCCAGGAGCTAGAATTGTGGCCTGCACTGGTTCATTTTGAGTAGAAGGGGTAAGAACTTGAGTTTGAGGGCTCTAAGTTTCTGGAATCAAAGTTTCAGCCTCAAACACAAAGTCAGCAGGAGGGAATCGACTTGTATCCTTAGATGATAGAGTTTGCAGCCTGTAAGCACGAATACGTAGAAGTCTCTGCGTTGTCTCCTCTATGGTCATTTGTCAGCCTTTAGTCTGGCCACTCCACTCCTTGGCCCAGACTTCCTCAGACCTCCAAAAAGTCAGACCCAGCTTCGCCTGCATGATGGGCCTCTCCTCATCTAATTCATGCTTCACCAAATCAAACGTCCTCCACCTTTTGAATTCATTATTGAGGTTGAGGGCTGTCATGGTGTCCTGTTCAAGTATGTCTGGATAGAGGAGCATGATTTCTTCAGTTACTTTCTCCTCCACCCACTCTGAGATCTCGACTGTCTAAGGAATCAGTTTTGAATCTCCCGAGGACACCAATTTTTGAGCCTCTTAGATGTATACTCTGGGTGAGGTAATCTACTAAGAGGAATTTGGTATGTGGGAAACTCACTTGGTCTGTTCAACATCTCCTTTTCTCTTGGATCCAGGGGTGGTGCCTCCATCTCCCTTGTTTGTCTTTAGAAAAGTTGAAAATATCGCCTAAGATGAGATCATCATCGGCATCAGAGTCTGATACATCTATGGATGAGGAAGGTTGATCATCGGGTCCTCCGGATTTGCTTGTCTTCCCTCTTTTTTCCACCCTTGGAACTTTAAGTTTTACCTCCTTTATGAGTTTCAATTTGGCTTGAGGAGGGAAACTCAATTCCAACATGGGAAGAGGCTTCCTCTTGCGCATCCTCTTTCTGTCCTTCTTCCACCAGTTTTGCCGAGGTGGTTGCCTGCTTTTCTGCAGCTTCTTTTAGGGCCTTCTCCTACTCAACCAAAACATTTTCAAGTATGGTGGTTGGCTGTTGAACAGGAGTAGTCACCCTTTCTGCAGCTTCAGTTTCAGTAGTTGTGGAATCCCCTTACGCATCCACCTGCTGCTCATCTCCTTCTTTCCTCGCCGGTTGAAAAGGGTCGGTCGCCCCTTGAGTAGATTCATCTTGGATAAGCTTTGGATCAGCCCAAATTTCCACAGTTTGCTTTGTCTTCAAGTTATAGCCATGAGCTTCTTTATAGAGGTTGGAAAAAGCACCTTCAGATATCGGCTTCGTGGCGAAGGTAGCAACATGTTCTTTGAATTCAAGTTTTCAGGCAACTACTACGGTGGGAGCATAGTCATCACCCTTCTTTTCTTTTTCCTCTCCATGGCATGAGCTTTTGTAAGATGTGATAACCCAATCACCGGGAGAATGGTGATGCGAGTGTATCGTATTATATAAATCAAGATTACAACAAATCCCATTAAATTGGGAAATAAGAATAAAAGAAGATACACAAATTATATAGAATATCACTATACAAAATTATATATTGTTTCCTTTGTTACCCCCCGTCAAGCGTTGCGTGAGATGAAGACGAACGCAAAGCTTGGATCGCAACAACTTGAATGCAGGTCGAGGCAGGCTTTTAGTGAAAATATCTGCAAGTTGGAGGTGAGAAGGAACAAATCGAGTGATCAGCTTCCCAGATGAAATGAGTTCACGAACAAAATGATAGTCCAAATCAATATGTTTCGCGCGCTTGTGGGCAATAGGGTTCTGACTTAGAAAAATAGCACTCTTATTGTCGCATAGCAGCTCGGGCAAAGCAGGAGGCGATAGATTGAGCTCTCGTAGTAAATTCGAAAGCCACACAAGTTCAGTAGCAGCATTATCCATGCACGATACTCCGATTCACAACTGGATCGAGCAATAGTCGGTTGTTTCTTAGCACTCCATGAAATAAGATTGCCACCTAAGAAAATAGAATACCCATATGTAGAGCGACGAGTATCAATATCGAGCCCAATCAATATTTGAGTAACCAATAACAGTAGTCTCTGAGCGACGGGCAAATGATAGTCCGTAATGAAGAGTACCTTTGACATAACGAAGAACACGCTTCAAGGCAAGAAAATGATCAGTTGTTGGAGACTGAAGAAACTGACTGGCGAGATTAACAGCATAAGATAGATCCAGACGAGTTATCGTTAAATACTGCAATGCACCAACAAGGGATCTATATAGGGTGGGATCACGAAAATGAGTGCCATCCCGAACTAAGACTTCTCCAACAACTAATGGAGTTGCAATAGGCTTAGAATCGAGGAGCTCAGCACGCTGCAGAATATCATGAGCATGTTTGTATTGCCCGAGAAAAATACCATTAGAGGTATAAGAGACTTCCAGACCAAGGAAGTAATTCAACTGTCCAAGATCTTTGAGAGCGAATTCTCGGTGAGTGCGATTGATGAAATTTCAAAGTGCAACTGGATCATTACCGGTGAGGATAATGTCATCAACATAAAGGAGAAGAAAAATTATAGATGAGCCTTTATTAAAATAGAATAAAGAAGTGTCAGACTTGCTTTGAGAAAAACCCAAGCCGAGAATACAGTTGCTAAATCGCTGAAACCACGCTAGAGGCGCCTGCCGTAATCCATATAGTGCCTTTTTAAGGCGAGAAACATGATCTAGGAAATGGGAATCAATAAATCCAGGGGGCTGAGACATATAAACAGGTTTAGCGAGAACACCATTGAGAAAAACGTTCTTGACATCGAGCTGATGCAGCGACCATCCTCGGAGAATAGCTAGAGCAAGAATGACGCGTACAGTAGCAGCACGAACAACCGGACTGAAGGTATGGGAGAAATCGGACCCTGGAATTTGAGAAAACCCTTGCGCAACAAGGCGCACTTTAAGTCGTTCAATGGAACCATCAGCATGATACTTGGTTCGATAAACCCATTTGCAACCAACAACGTTGGTATTAGGTGGACGAGGTACCAAATCCCAAGTGTTATTAGAATGCAAAACATCTAATTCCTCTTGCATAGCAGACATCCAAGCAGGAGACTTGGCAGCAGATTTAAAACCTCTTGATTCGGAGCTAGCAGATAGAGTCGCTAGAAGAGCGGTGGAGGTTAAACTTACTGGATAACGAGGTTTAAACACTCCAGCACGTGAACGAGTGACCATGGGATGAGAGGGGGAGGCACTCGTGGAGGAGAATGGTGAGCTTCAAGTTCGCCGTAGTTCGATGCAGGTTGCTCAATTGAAGGAGGGTCCTCATGGTCTTCAGGAATAAAAGGATCAGGCTGCGTAGGAAGCGGCGCAGGAGCAGACAGCTCAACATCATCATCTAAGAGATGAGAAGGCGGCTGGTTTGGATGAGAAGAGCTGGGTGCAGGTGGTGGTGGAGCTGTTGGCAAAGTAGAGAATTGATGATCATCAAGAAAATCGATAATATCCAAGCTGTCTGGAGATGATGCCCGTTGACCACATGAAAAAGGAAATAAAGTCTCATCGAACTGAGCATGGCTCGTAATATAGATACGTGAGGAGGTAGGATCAAGGCACCAAAAACCCTTGTAGATGGAGCTGTATCCCAGAAAAATACAAGGGTGACTGCGTGGGAAAAGTTTGTTAGTAGCACAGTCCCGTAAAAATGGAAAAACCCGACAACCAAAAGGACGAAAAATAGAATAATTCGGAGGTGATTCAAAGATAACCTCAAAATGAGATTTATTCTGCAAAATGGATAAAGGCAGACGATTGATTATGTAGACATCAGAAGCAAAAGCATCGAACCAAAGTGAAGCTGGTGCATGAGCATGAAAGTGCATGGACAAGCTTGTTTCGGTAATGTGTCGATGCTTACGTTAAGCACGTCCGTTTTGCTGAGGTGTGCAGGGACAAGAAAGACGATGGAGAATACCTCGTACATTCATGAACTTGCGAACACGGGTGTTCACAAATTCGGAACCCCCATCACTTTGAAATATCTTTATGGGACGAGAGAACTGCATGGAAACAAACTGATAAAAATGCACAAGTGTAGCATAAAAATCTGATTTAGCCTTTAAAGGATAAATCCACGAAAATCTTGAAAAAATCATCCAGAAAAACCACATAATATTTATAACCATATGTAGAAGAGATAGGTGCGGGACCCCACAAGTCACAATGAATTAACTCTAAAATAGAGCAAACACGTTTCTCATTTAATTCAAAAGGTAAATGATAAGCTCATTATTTCACTCACTTATCTATATTATTTTTATACTATTTTATGTAGATTTAGTGAGTTTATATATATATTTTATGCATGATGTCAATATTAGGTGGTTTTAGGTGTGTTTTGATGTTTATGCAGGTTTTTAGGCCTAAACTCATGAGAAAACCGTTCCGGAAGCAGTGACGTGTAAGAGTAGCAGTGAAGAGTTTTTCCACGAGGAATTTGGGCTATTGGCACATGGAAATGGATGATGCTTTGAGTTAGCTCTCCAACGCAACTGGAATCGGGTCAATCGGAGTTCGGAGGAGGAAGTTATGGCCAAAACCGTGAGACCGCGCAAAAGGGATGAGAAGCCGCGTCGACAGACGCCAATCAGCATCGATCGACAGAGACCAGGAAGCCTCGTCGATCGACGTGGATCAGCCACGATCGACGCAAGCCTCTATGCTGGAGCGGAAATCTGATAAAAATCGGATTTATTCATATCTTTAGCCCTAGATTTGATAGGATACACCCCCACCTCTATAAATATCCTAATAATGTCGATTTTGAGAGAACCTTTTGACCTTTTTATCATACTTCATTCCAGATTTCAGTTTTTAGAGAGATTTCCAAGAATTTTAGAGTTTATGTTTGAAGACAGAAGTTTGTGGGAAGACATTCAGATACAAGTTTCTATGCAATTCAGGTTGTATTTTTCTATGATGAATATTCCTCTGAATATGTGTAACTAATCTCTTCCTCATATTCTAGGGTTTCGAACTATCAATATATGCTTGTTGTGATTAATTGAATTATTTTCCCCTTCCCTTTGTAGTTTGTGAAATCTGTGCTTATTCATAATCTTGATTTGTTGGCCACATCTTAGGATTATCTAGTTGATTACTTGAGACGTAACTGTGATAGTTTTCAATGGAAAGAGATTTTCACAATATAATCTGATTTCTTGTCGTAACTGAAGGAGATTGATTGTAGGGATAAATCTGTAAATCTTTGGAGTTAGTTAATTTATCTTGAGACTGAGCGGAGCTAGGTAATTAGTTAATCTACTTTACGAATTGTCCAACAAAGAAGTTCGTAAAACTTTGCTGATGTTTCACTACGAAGAGGAATTAAAATTGGGAATTAATCAGTTAATTCATACATGTCATACTTGATAGGTAGATATCCCTGAAATCTGTGCTTCTCTTATTTGAATCCAAAAGCCTTTTAATTTCCTGTTTAATTTTCATTAGCAAATATGAGGGACTCAATGAGAAGACCGTCAAGTTGGTGGACACCACACTGGGAGACACCATCATGACAAAAAGAGGAAAGAAGGCCATGGAATTCTTCCAAAAGATGGCCAACAACACTCAACGGTGGTCCTCAAGTCGAACTCGGCCTGTGATGGCGATCGAGAAAGTGGTGGAGAAAGTTGCCGAACAACCTGATTTGGCAACTGAGCTGAAAAAGCTAAGGGAAGACTTCGCTGCACTGAAGCAGGAGAAAACAGTTACTGTAGTAGAGCCAGTGCAAGCTCCGTCTGAGGGGGATTGTGCCGCTGTAAATTTCTTGCAAATGGGTGGTTACCAAAACAACTACCGTGGAGGATATCAGCAGCATAATCCGCAGCACAACCAGCCCTACACTTTCAACCACGCGAGAAACCATCCTGGATTTTCCTACGCGAACCCCCAAGCCGCGGAGCAACCACCACCTGGGTTTGTTGTGCAAGATGGTGAAGTGGTGGAGAAGAAGAAGCCAAATCTCGAGGAGATTTTGGCCAAGTTCATGGAAGGCTCTACTGATACTGTAGCCAAGTTGAAGCAAGAAATTGCAGCCGTGAATACTAAAGTGGACCAGGTGCAGAAGCATGTACAAATCATAGAAACCCAGGTCAGCCAGATCGCCGATGCCCTCGGAGCCCAGCACAAGCCGGGGCAACTTCCGAGCAACACTCAGATGAACCCCAAGAATCAGAATCTGAGGAACCAAGTGAATGCCATCACTCTGAGAGGGGGAAAATCCTATGAAGGGCCGAAGCAAGCAGGGACAGACAACCGAGATGAAGGAGAAGCCGAGAAAGAAGAAGAAGTCATCACAGGCGAAGCTCCGTCGATCGACGACGCTTCCCCGTCGATCGACGAAGTTCCAAAACTTCTGTCGACCGAGGCTGATTCTCGTCGATCGACGACCGCCCCTGCTCTACCAATGTATAAGCCTCCCTTGCCATATCCGCAGCGGTTTGCCAAATCAAAGATGAACGAGAAATATGCACGCTTTCTTGAGAACATGAAGAAAGTAAACATCAACATCCCGCTGATTGAGGCACTACGAGAGATACCGGGGTATTTGAAGTTTTTGAAGGATGTGGTCTCACAGAAAAGACTCTTCGTGGAGCACGAGAGGGTCAACTTGTTCGAAGAATGCAGCGCGATTATTCAGAAAAAGATGCCGCTGAAGAGAGAAGACCTGGGATCCTTCACGATCCCCTGCATCATTGGAGGAGAGACCTTTGGGAAGGTCCTTTGCGATTCCGGCGCATCCATAAACTTAATGCCGCTGTCAATCTTCAAGCGGTTGAAGATCGGAAGCATCAAGCCCACAACAATCTCACTGCAGATGGCTGACAGATCGGTGTCCTACCCGAGAGGCATCGTAGAAGACGTACTTGTAAAGGTGAAAGACTTCATCATTCCAGCAGACTTCGTGGTACTTGACATGGAAGAAGACCACAACATCCCGCTTATCTTGGGGAGATCTTTCTTGAAGACTGCTGGAGCATTGATTGACATTCGAGACGGCAAACTGACATTCCGAGTTAGTGTCGAGTCGGTCACCTTCCCCATCTACAAAGCAGTGCAGAAGCATAATGAAGGGAGCTACCAGGAAGAGTGCCACATGATCAATTGTTCAAATCCGGTGATTTCCTCCCCCTTTTCTTCTCTTAAAACTGATCCGAACTTTCTGGAGAACCGCTTACTACACTCTTTGTTTTTGTCTTCAGATTTGGATAAGGCGGACGATGAGTTCGTGGATTTTGTGAAGAAGCTGGATGTATCCGAGGGGATAACACATGGAAAAGAGAGCAAATGGAAGCGGTTACCAAGCCGACGCAACCAGAAAAAGAAAAGAAAACGTGGAATAGCACCCACGTCAATCGACGAAGGAGCCTCATCGATCGACGTAGCCTTAGGATCCTCATCGATCGACTCTACTGTCACGTTGATCGACGCATGAAACTCGGAGCATTCGTCAACAGAAGCAGCGCTACGTAGAAAAAGGATTGCGGCTGTTTCACCCATGGCAGCTAATGCAAATCGGGGAAAGCTGCAATCTAACTCTGATCCGCTGGTTCTGGAACTCAAGATGCTTCCGGCACACCTAAGGCACGACAAGTTGAAAAAATTACTACGAGTTTTACGGAAGTACAAGTCCGCCATTGGGGGGACATTGAAAGACACCAAGAAATGGGGGATGCAAGTTATCAAGAACAAAGATGGAAAGGAGGTCGCGAAAGGACCTGCCTGGACCCGACCTCCCTGATGGTGATTGAAGACTCCGGGGGATAAAAAAGTTGATGTCTGAGATCAACTACCAGGTATCGTTCCCTCTCTAGTCTGATTTTCAAACTTATTCCACTCTTCGAGTTGGAAATAAGTTTGGGGGGATGTGGACAAGAGATGGAACGTCCTATCTTTTATTTATTCTGCTTTCTGTCTTTAATTTTTCGTACCTTTCTATTTTATGCTATTTTGTGGGGAAAAATTTTGAGTTTTGAGATAACCTGAACGAGATTGTGAGATTAGAATTGATTGAGGGTTGAGTATTGAATTGATTGAGATTGTGGTTAGATGCCTATAAATGTAGAATACCGCATGATATGACTGATTTGACACTTATACTTGCATGCTGATTGAGCTGATTTGAAATTGACTGTGGAAGAAAATTTTTGAATCCTTGTGTGAGAATTTGAGCCTTTATTTCGTTTGATGTGAGATTCACATGTGTGTTTTGATTTCTCTAGAACTTGCCTATTTTCTATGTTGAGACTGCATAGTGTGCACAAGTTGAGAAAATGATCTTAGGCCATCTTTGTTAACCCAATATCCTAAACACTGTCCCTTCACAATAAATTTTTCCCTAGTTAGCCACTTTGAGCCTGTACAATTTTTCTTTCCTTGTCTATGAGATTAAGAAAAGTATTGTCTCACTCATGTTTTGAGTTGTGGTATGTATGGGGTTGATTGGTGAATTGGTGATAAGATATGATAAATTAGTGGTGAAAAGATGTGTGAAAAATAAGCTCAAAGAAATAATTAGAATTCTCATAAGCTCTCTGAAAAGAAAAGAAAAGAATACAAAATTTATGTAAAGAGCATAAGAGATTTTAAATGAGCTAGGAAAAAAATAAAAAGAGGTTGTGTATTTGTTGATATATTTAAGGAGATGAGGTGGATGATGAATAGAAGGTGGTTTGGATTGATTGAGGAAGTACAACTTGATTGATTTTAGTCACTTGGCCATATTTCCCTACCTTTCACAAAAAGCCTACATTACAACCAAATGAAAAGTCCTTTTAGATTCTAGACTTGTGTGCACATTCTAGCAGTGGAGATATTAGAAAATTTGCAAGCCTATGGTAGAAATTTCTTAATACATGTTTTTGAGTGCTTTCATCTTTACCTTAAACACTTGAGAGTTGAGCGATACACTTCCTGTGAGTTCTTCCACGGTTGATGAATTTTCTGTCTCTTTCAAATTGCTTGTGGGTAGTGGATTCTTGGTTCTTGACTGTGATGAATCTTGTGAGGCATTGCACTTTAACCACTTGATCTTTTGATTTCTTTCTTGCCTATTGATTGAGGACAATCAAACGTTCAAGTTTGGGGGATTTGATAAGCTCATTATTTCACTCACTTATATATATTATTTTTATACTATTTTATGTAGATTTAGTGAGTTTATATATATATTTTATGCATGATGTCAATATTAGGTGGTTTTAGGTGTGTTTTGATGTTTATGCAGGTTTTTAGGCCTAAACTCATGAGAAAATCGTTCCGGAAGCAGTGACGTGTAAGAGTAGCAGTGAAGAGTTTTTCCACAAGAGGAATTCGGGCTATTGGCGCATGTAAATGGATGATGCTTTGAGTTAGCTCTCCAACGCAACTGGAATCGGGTCAATCGGAGTTCGGAGGAGGAAGTTATGGCCAAAACCGTGAGACCGCGCAGAAGGGATGAGAAGCCGCGTCGACAGACGCCAATCAGCATCGATCGACGGAGACCAGGAAGCCTCGTTGATCGACATGGATCAGCCACGATCGACGCGAGCCTCTCTGCTGGAGCGGAAATCTGATAAAAATCGGATTTATTCATATCTTTAGCCCTAGATTTGATAGGATACACCCCCACCTCTATAAATATCCTAATAATGTCGATTTTGAGAGAACCTTTTGACCTTTTTATCATACTTCATTCCAGATTTTAGTTTTTAGAGAGATTTCCAAGAATTTTAGAGTTTATGTTTGAAGACAGAAGTTTGTGGGAAGACATTCAGATACAAGTTTCTATGCAATTCAGGTTGTATTTTTCTATGATGAATATTCCTCTGAATATGTGTAACTAATCTCTTCCTCAGATTCTAGGGTTTCGAACTATCAATGTATGCTTGTTGTGATTAATTGAATTATTTTCCCCTTCCCTTCGTAGTTTGTGAAATCTGTGCTTATTCATAATCTTGATTTGTTGGCCACATCTTAGGATTATCTAGTTGATTACTTGAGACGTAACTGTGATAGTTTTCAATGGAAAGAGATTTTCACAATATAATCTGATTTCTTGTCGTAACTGAAGGAGATTGATTGTAGGGATAAATCTGTAGATCTTTGGAGTTAGTTAATTTATCTTGAGACCGAGCGGAGATAGGTAATTAGTTAATCTACTTTACGAATTGTCCAACAAAGAAGTTCGTAAAACTTTTCTGATGTTTCACTACGAAGAGGAATTAAAATTGGGAATTAATCAGTTAATTCATACATGTCATACTTGATAGGTAGATATCTCTGGAATCTGTGCTTCTCTTATTTGAATCCAAAAGCCTTTTAATTTCCTGTTCAATTTTCGTTAGCAAATATTGCGATTTTCAAAACAACAAAAACCTTTTTATCTGATTTTCCTATACAGTGTTTTGAGAACTTATGATTTAGTACTTAAGGTTTTTCGTTGCTTCATTCCCCTGGATCGATAACCTTAGGGTTTACAAATTTATTTGCCACTATTTCTATAATTAATCTCTAGAAATTACAGTGATCTGTAAACGAGATCTCTTCGCCAATTGGCAAGAAGAGCAAATAGTAGGATCCGGTAATAAAGAGGAGACAGACAAATGTCCTAACTTATTTAAAAGTGAAATAATGCGAAATGGGACATGCCCCAATCGTAAATGCCAAAGAGAAAAACTAGCCTTCAATTGCTTGAATTGAAGAGCTGCGAGCAACGCTGGAGTTCCACGATCAAGTAAATAAAGACCCTAATTACATCGGCCCTGAGCCAGAATTTGCCTTGTTTCACGATTCTGAATAGTAAAAGATGAAGCAGAAAAGACAACATTAACATGTGTTGGTCCCTAAGATCAGAGTCGTCGTGGTGTAAACACACAACACCCACGAAATACATCGGAATAAATAGACGTTCACTTGCGCTTATGTTATTATCAAAGATAGTTTAGCTCGACTTTAACTTAAGATTTGCTTTCAGATATACGCTAGCAACTTGGTTGCTAGGTTTCAAAATAAACTAAAATGGCAAGCAATAAAACAAACAAAAAACACAGTCAGGACACAATATTTATAGTGGTTCGATCAATAGATCTACGTCCACACCTTAGCCAAAACGCTAAGAATTCACTAAGAAAGTATACGAAATACAAGGAATCGTCTTTCTCGTGTAGTAGGCGGAGAACTTTTGAGCCGGCCACTCCACAACTATCCTCCGTTACTTCATAATCCTTAGTAAGCTACAGCTCCAACCAAGTCAAAGGCGGCACCTTCGTAAAATTTATCTTTCGTTGATAGTGATGGGAGGTTTTAGAGTTCTCTTGTGAACTTATCTGTTTTGGAAAAATGCCCGTCGGAGCCAGATCTTGTTAGAAATGACTGATGGATGCTTCCAAGATCGGAAGGTATCCCAATGATTGAACCTTAAAAAGTATTCAATAAACCACTTGAGTGTCAGATCTTGAATGCAGGGGACACTCGGTGGTTGAGATCTTTAAAGATTCTTCTTATCTCGTTAATGCTCTTGGGACTGGTTTTTCACTTTGTTTGTCTAAGGAATCTCTTGAATATGAGTTCGTGAGTAGAGAGTGATTGAAGCAGTAGTCGTCTCTCACTTTTGGACTTGTCTTTTATACATGGAGATTCAAAATTTGAATCTCCAGACACAACGGTTCCTTTATCCAAGAGTAGTTTGACTTTATCTATTTTTTCTGGCGTCGTACAGTGCTTTCCGAACTACTTCGGGAACGCTTTTGTCCTTTGTGTGTACGCCTGTCAGAACGGTAGTGTAGCAGTCGTTGTTGGTTGTCTCGCTTTGCTAAGCTTCTTTCGAACGATCTGCTAGCCTTCCCTAGCAAACTACTAGATCGATGTCGGACTGCTGACTTCTCAGCAGTTGCTCCCATTATCTCTGATTCCTTCGATTCCTGATTGCTAATACCTTTAGCAATCTGCGATGTGCTGGCGAATGCTGACTCCTCAGTATTCTGCTATCGCTTTGACTTCTAGCAAATGTTAGCCTTCTCTAGCAATCTGCTAGAAATACTTCTAGCAACCTAATCTATTACAACTCAATACTTAGCCTATACAAGACAAGACATTATAAGAGTTGCTAGACTATGCTAGAATTCAGCAATGATCGACCAAATGCTAAGGTTTTGATTCAACAAAACCTATTACAAATTTGATCCTAAAGGGAGAATTACAAAAATAATTCCCAACAATTTTCCCCTTTTTGGTGCGATCAAAGCCTACTATCGTTTGCTGAGACTCAGTAGAGAAAAATCTGAGGTTTACAATGTGTTTGCTAGACAGACTATCTCAGAATTTCACCCACTTAAAGTCTTTAGCAAGATGATTGGTTTTCAACAAAATTCCCCCTCAAAATATGCTGGAAAATATTCTCGCTTAATAAAACATAAGTAAATGCTGCAAATATAATATGCTAGAAATCCTAGCATCCTTAAGAGCAGCAGAAATTTACCAATCAATCAGCAACCAACAAAATATAGTATCCACATTCAAATTCATTGAACACACGAAAAGTGTATGTCAACTATGGAACACACAAGAAATCAGAAGTGGACAATGAGATTTTGTAGCGAATCTGATGATTTTATGGATGATTTGAAAATTACATTGTACAATGAAATCTATCAGAATTGAAAAAGAGTAGATAGAGATGAGATCTTAGCTTTCTGCATCAGGGGAAGGCTTTGACTTGTCAATGGAGTCCAGTTTGTTCAGTGTCATCGTCATAAATTTTTCAAGACGAGCATGGCTAGCATCCCTCTCTTTTGCTTCTCTCTCTAATCTTTTCTCCAGCTTTGCCATCTTGAAATCCATCTCTTTTCTCAGTAGCTCTTCTTCTTCTTCTTCTTCTTCTTCTTCTTCTTCTTCTTCTTCTTCTTCTTCTTCTTTCAGTCTTGCTTGCTCAGCAATCCTTTGTTCTTCCCCCTCTTTGATCGCATCAAACAATGTGGCAGAAAAGGATTTGAAGTTGGCAACAGTCTTCTCCTTGTGTTTAGCAACATCTACTTTAAGGACCACCACGTCTGTCTGTACTGTAGAGACGGTTTCTTCTACATGGGTGACCTTTTCTTCGACGTGATAAACCTTCTGTTGAACCTCGACGACTTTGGATTTGACTCCGGAAACTTCATCTCAAACCTCAGCAACTTCCTTTCGGACTTCTTCTACCGCTTTAGCTTGCTGAATATCACGTTGTTGCAGGGCGGTATTGATCATAGATGCGACAAAAGATTGGAGGTTGACTTGAACAGGCTCAGCATTTATGGGAGCATCAGGGATAGCTGATCCACTGTAATTTCTACAGATTAATTATAGAAATAGTGGCAAATAAATTTGTAAACCCGAAGGTTATCGATCCAGGGGAATGAAACAACGAAAAACCTTAAGTACTAAGTCAGGCGTTCTTGAAAGTATTGATTAGGAAAATCAGATAAAAAGGTTTTGATTGTTTTGGAAATCGTAATCTCTGGAATCAAAAACTGAACAGGAAAATTAAATAGCTTTTGAAATCAAATATGAGAA
>JAPKLW010000305.1:202050-213472 GCA_026898455.1 Plectranthus barbatus
TCGACCTCCTGCGCAGTCTCACGTTTTTGGCCATAACTTTCTCTTCCGAACTCCGATTGACCCGATTCCAGTTGCGTTGGAAAGCTAACTCAAATATCGTTCAAATGATATGCTCCATTAGCTCAGATTCCAACAGTGAAAGAAGTTGTGACTGTTTCTTTGAACATCTGCTGCTCTTGGAAGGGGTTTCCATTGAATTTGGCCTAAAACCCTGCATAAACATCAAAACACACCTAATACCACCTAATATAGACTCATGCACATAATATATATATATACTCAATAAAACTACATAAAATAGTATAAAAATAATATAGATAAGTGAGTGAAATAATGAGCTTATCAATAGCAAGCTCATTTCCTTCTACAAGTGTAGGATTTGAGGCATGGTCTCCATCAATTTCCATCGCAGCAGACTCCAGAACAGAAACCTCAAGTGCTAGAGCACTTACTTTCCTTGCGTCCAAATTAGCAATCTCCTCAGCAACCGCTGCTGTCTCAACTCCCATCGATTCTCCTTCAAGCACTAGTCCCTGAGGTGCATCCAGAATTTGAGCAGTCTCAGCTTCATGGGCTTCCTCTGCTTGAGCCGTTGCGATGATCTCCATGATGTTTATCTCTAAAAATTTAACAATATTTCTATCTTGCCTGCTTAGCTCAGCAGCCTCTTGTTCCGCAACCATTGCTGCTTTCCGGGCTTTCATTCTTTCTATCTTGAGACGCTCGTATTCTGCTTGCCGACGACGATACTCAGCAGCCGCTCTAGCTTGGCATTTAGAGAGCTCTATCCTGGCGTCAGAATATCCATCGGGGGCAAAGGAGGATGGTGGCAGAGATTTGGACTTTGAAAAGAGTCGATGAGCACAGATTGTTTGCAGTCTAGCAATTACTTGCTTATCTGCGTATTGTTTAGATCCGGCGACTTGGTCAACGCAGTCGTTCGCCCATCGCTCCTCTCTTCTCCAGAAGTTCATCCCTTGAGCAGCAATGACCAATTGCCGTTCTTTAAAACAGAGTTGGAACACCATGTAATCAAACATCTTCCATCTCCTAAGCTTTGCAGCTAGCAGCCTCCCTTGTTCATTGGACTCATCGATCTCACCATAGAATACATTGGCTAAGTCTCTTTCAACTTCTTCCGCGACAAATTCTTCAATCTCAGATGAAAAGGGGAGAAGATCAGCATTTACCTCCTCGTGGATTTGGACCGGTGCACACCATTGAGAAATTCTTCGCAATTTGAAGCGAAGTCCTGGTAGACCATCAAAAGGTACTCGATGTGGACTTCCTTCGCCTTTGTTAATCTTCCTCAGAGAGCGTGCATCGTATACGTCCTCAGACTCTCCTTCTGAATCAGTTTTGGAATAACCATCGTCATATCCGATAGGAGTCACATTGCTGACCTTTTCAGCATGTGCGGCACCCTCAACAGACGCGGATGTCTCCTGTGCAGCAGATGGCCCTTCAGCGGATCCCAGAACCATCTTCTCAGCAGTCGACCCTTCAGCAAGATCTGAAACCATTTTCTCAGCAGACGGTTCTTCAGCAGATTCCGAAATCCCTTTCTCAGTGGATCTCCCTTCAGCAGACGATGTCATATCGTCATTCTGCTTTTCTGCTCCTGATGGACCAACATCCTTATCTCTGGGCGGCATTACACATCTGGGTGGCATCTCCTCATATGAGCTGCTGTTACTGCAAGGTCCTCCACTTGATTAATGAATCTGAACCTTTGTCCCTTTGGAGTGCTCAGTTACGTTGAACGCTCCAGATTGTAAGAGTTGAACAACCTCTGCATCAAACATAGCTTCTTCTTCGGGTACAATTATTCCACTGTCATCAACCTTGGGGATGTGATAGTAATTCGTCCACCTTCCTTAGCTTTTCCTTTTTTAGCATTCTCAACTGCTAACCTGCGTTCCTTTGCTGCTTGTGCTATCGTCTCAGCAGCTTCCTTGGCTACTCGCTCACTAGCAACCTTCTTTTGAGCTTCACGCTCTTCAACAGATTGCTTGACTTGTTCGTAATTGTGATCTCTCGCTTCAAGCATCATTCTGTCAAGCTCCTTCCTATATTGCTTTGTCTCTATCACCTTCTTCTCAAAGGCACGCTTCCTCTTAGTTGCCCTGACACCTTTGAGACGCTCCTCAAGGCATCGAGAAGATAAATGAGTATGATCCAATTTCTCTTCAGCAGCTTTCTCTTCTGCTGCTTTCTTTTCAGCTTCTTTTTGATCAGTAGATAGAATAAGACGTCTACGCATCCTCTTCTTCGTAGGAGATGTAATCTCTGAGCTCTGTTCCTTGGAAAATGGCATGGCTATTTGACCCAAGATGAGTGTTGATCACTCGGCGTCTTTCATGGCCATGGTTTCCTCAATATTCTCAGTTGGTAAATCGCCAAGTTGCACGATCTCCTCGAGATGCTGGAAACACTGCTCTGTTTCAGCATTCTTGGTCAAAGTAGCAACCTCCTCAGTAGACATAAGGGTGGCTGGCTGCAATACTTGATATCCCAAAGAGCTTTCATCAATCTTCTCATCAGATTTGGGCTTCTCCGTATCCACATTAGATTTGCCCGTCAACCTTCGAGGTTTTGGCTCTTTTTTTGTTACAGGAATGAAATCAGTAGGTAGAAGCTTCACTCCTTGATCGACCTTCTTGTTGTTGAAGAGTATCTCCAAAAATTTGCTAATCTTTAATCCAAAGTTGACATTCAAAGCGAATGTCCCATCTACTAACATGTGATCGTTCTTGCGTGCATGCTCTGCCCATCGCTCGAAGAAGAACTTGGCCCAATTACCTTTCACATTATCTGTCAGGGCCATCATAACGGCATACTTCTTCGCCGATAACTCAGAATAAGAACCAACGTCACACTGGAACATCTTAATGACCAATTCTGCGAGGATTTTGAAATCCTCCCTCAAAGTATTGATAGGAGTAGCTACCTTAAAAGTAATAATCTGCCCCTTTCTATCCTTTAGCTCTCCAGGCTTCTTCCATGAGTTCCATCTCCTTTCCATCTCCGCTATATCAAGGATTTTATACTGAGATATCCACACTCCATGATTTCTCAGACCAAATGTCTTTGCTAGGACTTCGGCATTCACGTCAATGATAGTGCCGTAGATAGAGGTTTGGAACGACTTCGCAGTGTCATCCATAACAGCCCTAGCATAAAATTCTGACACCATATGCGGATGAAAGTGTTCAGGTTCTGTAGACAAATACTTTATTACCAGTTCGGCATCAAGAATTTCCATGATCCAGTCTGGAATGTGAGACTTAGCGAGAGGCATGTAGAGAATTCTATCCTTCATAATCTGGGCTAACCGCCGCTGTTCCTTAGTAAGACCGGTGGAAAATTCGTCGTGGTGTAAACTCACAACACCCACAAAATGCAGTGGCGCACCAGTGATCGGTGGAAAAGTAAAAATGGGGGTAGTACTCTCTTCGGAGGAACGATTACCAAATACAGGATTTTGGGTAGAAGATGATTCAGGGTTGGTAGCCATTTGATGGTAACTTGGAGTTTCAGAGAGAATTTTAGAGTGGAATTTGAGTGAGAGGTGTAGGCTTGAGGATTTGAGAAATTAGGGATTTGAATTCGAATTCGGGAATAAATATGGAACAGTGATGACGGTCCAAGTTTATACCTTCTGATTTAAGATCCAACGGTTGGGGGAGCTTCCGTGTTGGATTCAATCAACGGCTCAGATCCAGTGCGACCTTCCGTATGGTCTCCCACGCTCCAAGACGTGCTCAAGTGCTTTTGACGTGGCTCTTCCTGATTCGTCGCCGCCGTCTGCACGCATTAAATGCTCCTTGTCGTGTCCCATCAATTTGAACTCAAAATCTTCCCGCCTTCTGAGATTGCTGAGAGCTTGGACTCAGCAGTCTGCCAGCGTGGAATCCAGCAAAGGCTTGAGCTCAGCATCCTCGTGCTAGCATTAGGTATACTAGCATCCCTTCCAAGTCTGTCAGCACCTTCTTGATATCTGCTGAGAGCTTGGACTCAGCATTCAAGACTCTGTAATGAATACCTTGAGCTTTTCACCATCTGACCACCTTTCGTCATTCGTGTTGCCGATTAGACATTCAATGCTTACCTGTCGATCTCTCTCTCAGCGACTCTTTGAATTCTGAGATATTTTCTGAACCGTCGTGATCTTCTGAAGGATTTTCTCGGCCATTCATTATGATAGAGAACAGGAACATGATTTGCCTATAAATACCACCCTACGTGGAGTCCCTTGATCTCACTCATCTGCCTTTCAACCTTCTTCCTTACTTGTAATCTTCCGAGCAAAACAACTCTTTCTTCTTCAAAAAAATATGGACTCTTCACCCGGACTTCATGTTCTGAGAAACCAAATTTTGAGCGAGTCTGGCTTATACATAGAGTATGAGTCAGACTACATGGTGGCAGAGGCGGTGATGGCCGGTCTTCGCCAAAATGGCCTCGAGCAGTTCGTCTGCTCCACTCCCCACCATTTCCAGAAAACACAACTCCAAAACTTCCTTGGAACATGCCAACCGGAGGAGGGTTCTATCTATGGCGTCTTCCTGGATCAGCTCATCAAGTGGACGGCTAATTCGTTTGCTGCGGACTTCGGCCTTCGCCGGGGTCCGATGTCGGTGTTGGGCTACCGTGGGGGAAGGACGGCCCCAGAGTGGTCATCATGAGAGAATTGGAGGCATTCTCCCTGGCACAAATTCAGTCCAACCGTATCGGCGTACAGCCTCAAAATGTCATACAAGGTGATCTTCGATGTCGTTAACAACATGATCGTCGGTTACGATTGCGATGACTTGAACTTCACCAAGGAGGTGTGGAAGGTGATGATGGCCTTCGACGACAGGGCAGAGGTGGACTGGGCGGCTTTTGTCTTTCAGGGCGTGAGAGATTGCGTCCTGAATTTTCCGTATGAGTCACTTCCTTACGGAATGCAGCTAAGCTGGCTCCTCGAGCAGAGGTTCCTAGACCTTACTGCTGGCTGCTCTAACCTCAGGGGAACCAACTTCTATCCCTTGAGGCCTCGTTCGCCTTATTAGTTGAATTCATTGTAGTTTTTCTTCCATTTTACGGTAGATCCTCCTTGTATAAAATATTTAATGAAATGAGAACTATTTTTCTTTTTCTATGAAGTATCTTCATGTTATATGTCTGAACTTGCAAACAACTTAGAACTTTGACCTTCAGCAAACCGACTTAACATCTTTCATATATGCACGCCAGATGCTAACAACTTCTGAAAAGATTAAGACTGAAAAGAATACCAAACTTCTGCTTCGGCTAACTGCTGAGTAGACTCCATACATCTGCTACATGCCTAGCAGAGTCTGCACCTCTGCTACAATCCTAGCAGTGTCACTACCTCTGCTATCTGCCTTAGCAGATTCACCACTTCTGCTATCTGCTTTGCAGACTTTGTCTTAGCAGAGAAGCTCAGCAGCCAATAAACGTAAGTTGGGATATGTTTTTCTCTATCTTCTCCAAAAATTCAGAAATTCAAGAAATCCAGAAAGAATGAGAGTAACGGCTCATTCATCCACAACCTCGTCCAATTCCATAAGACCTAACTTAATGGATAACTCTTTAAATCTAGTCTCTGCTAATGGCATTGTGAAGATGTCAGCAATCTGGTCTTCAGTGCATATATATCGAACATAGATATCCTTCTTCTCCTAATGATCTCGAATGAAGTGATGTCGGATATCAATGTGCTTCGTCCTCGAATGATGAACCGGATTCTTTGTAATGCACATTGCGCTGTTATTGTCGTAGTAGATCGGCACGCATTCAGGAGTAATACCATAGTCCTGTAATTGTTGTCGAATCCATAGAACTTGTGAGCAACAACTAACAGCCACTACGTACTCTGCTTCAGTAGTCGACGTAGCTACCAAATGTTGCTTCTTGCTAAACCAGCTAATAAGCTTATGCCCGAGAAATTGGCAAGTTTCGCTGGTGCTCTTCCTGTCTATCTTGCACCCTCCAAAGTCTGAATCTTAGTAGCCACTCAGTGCTAGACTATCCGATCTTGGATACCAAATCCTTAGAGCCTCTATGCATTTTAGATATCTTACAATCCGCTTAGCAGTGTCCAAGTGCGTCTTCTTGGGATTTGCTTGATATCTTGCGCATAATCTAACAGCATAAGAAATGTCTGGTCTGCTGGCCGTGAGGTATAACAATGATCCGATAAAACCTCGATAGAGAGTGGGGTTCACATCATCCCCTTCCTTCTCCAGAGCAGCTATGCATGTTGTGCTGATTGGAATTCTTAGACTCTTGGTCTTCTCTGGACAATACTTCGCAATCAGATCCAGAGTGTACTTCCTTTGATGGATGAAGATCCCCTCGCTGGATTGTTGAACTTGAAGTCCAAGGAAGTATGACATCTTCCCCATCATACTCATCTGAAAGTTGCTTGTCATGAGCTTGGAGAACTTATCACACAGGTCTTGATTTTTTTACACAAAAATGATGTCGTCTACATATATTTGCACATGCAGAATACTTCCTTCATCTTCGATGCGAAAGAGAGTTTGATCAGTCCTCTATTTCTTAAATCCATTTGATAGCAAGAACTTGGATAGGGTTCCATACCAAGCCCTTGGTGCTTGCTTCAAACCATATAAGGCTTTCCTCAGCCTATATACTTGGTTTCCTTGCTCGAAGCCTGGTGGTTGCTCAACGTAAACTTCCTCCTTGATCTCACCATTCAGAAAGGCGTTCTTCACATCCATCTGCATGACAACAAATTCGAGATGTGCGGCATATGCGAGAAATAACCAGATTGCCTCCAGCCTTGCAACTGGAGCAAACGTCTCATCATATTCTATACCCTCACATTGCCTGTACCCCTTTGCTACGAGACGTGCCTTGTTTCTGACTACCATGCCTGTCTCGTCTTTCTTGTTTTTGAACACCCACTTAGTGCCAATAACATTTTGATGTTCTGGCCTGTCTACTAAGTCCCAAACGTGATTACGCGTGAACTCAGCAAGCTCCTCTTGCATAGCGTTCACCCGATCTGGACATCGTAGAGCATCTTCGACCTTTGTAGGCTCCTCATGTGATATGTAGCAAGCTAGCATGGAATTGCCTTTCCTAGTCAGAATAGGATCGTTGACGTCTCCAAGAACATCATCTAAGGGATGGGCACATAACCATACAGGTCTAATGGGAACATGACCTTCAGCACCAGGGCCTTCAACATTTCCTTCTCCTGCTGGAATGTTTTCTGCTACAGCATTCCCTTCAGCATCCACTTGGTGCTCAGCATCTAGATTATCAGCAGCCTGATCCTCAGCAACGGGAATGTCAACATCTGGTACTTCAGCATCTGGAATCTCAGCAGCTGGGGCTTCAGCATCCAATTGCTCAGCTATGGCTTGGTCTGCTACGGCCTCCACAGGTTCAGCACCGGTTGCAGTAGCATTTGCATCATCTTTAGCATCCCTTGCTGGATCTGGAGTTCCCTCATTGTCTTCATCATCAAGTGATCCCGAAACTTCCAAATTACCATTAAGATTAATTGGTATGGCCTCAGCATGATCATTAGCATCACTGGCCTGGTCAGCAGTCTGGTCACCTGCTGAGTACGTCCGATTTGAATTTGAATCATTCATAGACCTAGTCGGATCAATACTCATATTCTAGAATGAACTCAGAATTGATTGACCATGGACATCATTGGTCTCATGATTTTTATCCGTATTTGCTTTGATAGCCCTGCGCACTAGAATAGACTCATAAAAAATAACATTGCATGTTATCTCCACAAGTTGAGTCGTCTTATTTAACACTCTATAACCTTTGTGAGAAGGATGTCCATAGCATAGGAACACACCCTCATCAGACTTAGGTGAGAAAGTGTTAAGTTTTGACTTCCCATTATTGTGAATATAACATGTTGAACCGAAAGACCGAAGATGAGCTATCGAAGGCTTACGACCATTGTACACTTCATATGGAGTCTTGTTGAATTTGCCATTGACGGCGCTCCTATTTTGAGTGTAACAATCAGTCATCACGGCTTCTCCCCAATACTTTCGACTCAGTCCAGAGTCAGCAAGCATGGACCGCACTGCTTTTTTCAATGTTCTATTCCTTTGTTCGGCTAGTCCATTCTACTGAGGAGTCCTGGCAGTGGACTTCTCATGACCAATACCGGCTTCTGCGCAAAAGTCTATCAGGATTCCATTACAGAATTCGGTTCCATTGTCAGACCTGATCCTCTTCACCGTGACCTCTTTGCTATTTTGCTCTTTGAGAATCAGCTCCGGTAAAAGAATCTTTGCTTCGTCCTTGGTCCTCAGCAGTCGAACCCATGTGTACCTAGAAAAGTCATCAACAACTACAAGTGTATATACTTTCTTACTTACAGTGGATGGTGTGACTGGCCCGAAAAGATCCATGTGCAGGAGCTCAAGGATCCTCTCTGATGTGGCCTTTTTTGGGTTTGACTTGAAAGATGCCCTGGTCTGCTTTCCTTGTTGGCAGGCCTTGCAAACTCCTTCCTTTCGGAAGATTCCCTCGGGCAATCCTTCAACGAGCTTGTGCTTGGCTAGGTGGTTGATGGTTTTGAAATTGAGATGCGTCAACCTCTTGTGCCAAAGCCAGTTCGTCTTCTCTTTGCTCAATGCTACGAAGCATGAATGTTGTTGACCGCTTAGCCAGTCAACAATGTATAGGCCACCCTTGCGGATGCCTCTGAGCTTCACTTCTCCTGTAACACTGTCAACAATTTCACAACCAGTTTTTAAGAAATAAACATTGTACCCATTCTCTGTAAGTTGGCTGATGCTCAAGAGATTATGCTTCAGGTTGGAAATGAAAGAGACATTCACTATACGAAGTCCATTATGCTCAATGCATCCTCGTCCAATAACTCGACCTTTGCTATTGTCCCCGAACATGACGCTTGGACCATATACTCTTTGAGGATCAGAGAGTATCTCTTCTTGTCCTGTCATGTGCGCCGAACAACCGCTATCAAGGATCCACTCGTTTGACATTCTTGATGTCTTGGCACTTGGATCCTGATCCTACAAAAGAAATCAGGTTGTTTTAGGTCCCCGTTTAGCATCGGGTCCTGCTGGATTAGCTTGAACCATCATTCCTTTCGGAACCCACATCTTAGTGATTTTCAAAGTTTTCTCCTTGATATCACTCTTAACACTTTTCTCGACCTTTGGATGTGCAAACCTAAAGTGTTGTGCATGAGGTGGAGTAGTGTGCTTCTTAGCCTTCACAGTCCTTTGAGATTGAGGATATTTGGACTCGGGCCTCACATAGGTGTTCCTCCTATGTGGTGTGTAAAGATGATACTGGGGTCTTACTGCATTGTAATTACCCTGCTTGCCCTTAGCAAAGATAGGATTTGACTTCCTAGCATTTGGAACATAATGCTTAGCATTCATCCTAGATTTTGCTGAATAGATCTGTCTAGCAGACTTCTGATAAGTACTCTGCTGAGCAGTTTGCTTAGCATTCTGCTTAACATACTGCTGAGTAGTCTGCTGAACATTATGTCTAGCACTCTGCTTGACATTTTGCTTATCATTTTGTCTAGCAGTAGATGACTCAGCAATCATCTTTCCTTTGCCCTTATCAGCGAACAATTTTCCAGCATAAATAAAGGTAATACTCTTTTTCTGCCTTGAAGTTTCAACATTGCTGTTATGACTATGCCCAATTCCAGATCGGTCAGCATGACGTCTCTGTTGGTTCACAAGGTTGTTTAATACATCCCTGCTCGTCGTGTAAGCGCAAATACACTTCTCATTAGCTTTGTTCTTCAAGGTTAAATTCTCCTTTTCAAGATTTTGGAAATTTTCAGAGAGCTTGGAGAATTCAGCCTTGAGTTTTAAAAACTCCTCACCATCAGACCTTAGTCTTTCGACTTCATCGGTCAAAGATGCAACTTTACACTTAAGTGAGGCATTATCTTTCACTATAACATTCTTTAAAGAATAGACTTTGGAAAGTTCTATAGAAAGCTTTGCTAGATAATCTTCCTCGAAATCCAAAAAGGAATCTTCCGATTTTTGTATGTATGCTGAACTAGGGTTGCTAGTAGCGGTTACCTCCCGATTGTCGATTGCAAGAGCCGATTCAGTCGGTTGCTCAGCATCAGCAACAACTTCAGCATCTTCCACGATGTCTGCCATCATCACCATCAAGGCCTCCTCTTCCTCATTGTAAGGATAGTATTCCTCTTCATTGTCTGGAATGTCAGGTACCTCTGTCCTGGTCAACAACGCCTGGGTAACAGCTCAGACGGCTCTCCTTTCAAATCTTTGTCGGAGGCGCTCCCTCTCTTCAGGACTCACCCTCGGACATTCATGCTTTAAGTGATCAGGGGATTGACATTCGAAGCATGTTCTTGGCTTCCTTTCTGTTGAGGGCTGATTTGAAGCAAGCTTTGCTTCCTTTTCAGCTTTAGCTTCCAGTATCAGCTTCTGGAACTTCTTCATTTGCTCCTCCAACTCATTGATCTTCTGATCTTCATTATGAGAGCTAGAGTTTGACGGAGCTTCCTTGTTAGGTGTAACTGGAGCAGATCTCTCCTGATTGTGGCTTGTCTTCCTATTTTTCCATTTGTTTCCATCTTTCTTGACAAAGTAAGCCAAGTCTTCGGAGTTTCCAGCACTAGATGACGCTGGTTGCACCACATCAGCCTCATTCTTCTTTGATTGCTGGATGATGAACTCATAGGCTTTGAGTTGTGAGAACACCTCAGAAGTCGTCATATTGTCGAGATCCTTCTCACTGAGCTCGTCATCTTGACAAACCAATCACTCCTTGGGAAAAGTTTGGATATAATCTTATTATTTATTTTCCCATTATCATAGGTCTTCCCAACATTTTTTAGCTCTCCTATAATTGTGTTGAATCTTTCCTTCATGCATTGGATAGTTTCGCCTGGAATAATTGAGAAGGACTCATACTTGTCAGCAGTGATAAGTTCATTATTTTACTCACTTATCTATATTATTTTCTACTGTTTTATGTGGTTTTATTAAGTTCATTCTTATATTTTATGCATGAGTCTATATTTAGGTGGTATTAGGCGTGTTTTGATGTTCATGCAGGTTTTAGGCCTAAATTCACGAGAAAACCGTTACGAAAGCAGTGACGTGTAAGAGTAGCAGTGAAGAGTTCTTCCACATGAAGAATTCGGGCTATTGGCGCATGGCATTGGATAGAGCTTTGAGTTAGCTTTCCAACGCAACTGGAATCGGGTCAATCGGAGTTTGGGAGAGGAAGTTATGGCCGAAACCGTGAGACCCCGCAGAAGGGACGCCAGAGAAAAAGCTCCATCGATCGACGGCCAACTGGGCGTCGATCGACGGGAGTTTGGCGCGAGAATTTGTTGAAAATCGAGATATTTCATATCTTTAGCCCC
>JAPKLW010000305.1:218472-257585 GCA_026898455.1 Plectranthus barbatus
ATTTCTTGTCGTAACTGAAGGGAATAAATTATAGGAATAGATCCGTAAAATTCTGGAGTTAATTAATTCATCTTGAGACCGACAGGAGATAGGTAATTAATTAATCTACTTTATGAATTGTCCAACAAAGAAGTTCATAATACTTTTCTGATGTTTCACTACGAAAAGGAATTAAATTGGGAATTAATCAATTCATTCACACATGTCATACTTGATAGGTAGATATCCCAGAAATCTGTACTTCGCATATATTTACTCAAAATCTATTTAATTTTCTTGTTTTAAATTCTGTTTTCCAAAATCAATTTGAAATCCAAAACCTTTAATTCTAAAATCCCCCTAGCCAGTATTTCGAGAACTTATGGATTAGTACTTAGGATTTTTCGTTATTTCTTTCCTCGTGGGATCGATAATTTTATTTGCCGCTATATTATTAGCTTTGCTAAGTTGCGGGTTAAAAATATACGCGATCAAGCAGCCACTTGCAGTTTGTTACGCTTCATCTGTTCAGTTTCCTGAGATGATGCACACACATAGTCCCATATCTCTTTAGCTGACTCAAAGTCTAGGACTTTGTCACTCACCAGGGGGGTAGACAATCAATGATTAGCTTCATAGCCAGATATTCCAGCTGACCCCTTTTCTTATCTTCCAACGTCCATTCCTCATATGGCTTTGGTACCATCTCTGGACGTGGTTGACCTTCAGTAGGTGGACCCACCGCAGTATTGACCTTCATAATTTGAATGGGTCCTTTCTTTAAGACATCACCCATATCAGGATGGATACTCTGGAGCTGGATGGTTGCCTTCTTTTTCCATGATGTAAAGTTCTCCCTAGTGTACTTTGGCAGAGTGTGATTCATCATGTCAAACCTTTAACCTGAGCTAGACAACAAAAATAGGGTAATAACGCAATGAAAATTAAGATCTAGGTCTTAAAGCGACTCAAAAGCAGTCGGTCTTTCAACCTCCTGCTCTGATACCACTTGTTGGTTGCTGAGATCAGAGTCGTCGTGGTGTAAACACACAACACTCACGAAATGCAGCGGAATAAATAGACGTTCACTTGCGCTTATGTTATTATCAAAGATAGTTTAGCTCGACCTTAACTTAAGATTTACTTTCAGATATACGCTAGCAACTTGGTTGCTAGGTTTCAAAACAAACTAAAATGGCAAGCAATAAAACAAACAAAAAACACAATCAGGACACAATATTTATAGTGGTTCGATCAATAAATCTACGTCCACTACTTAGCCGAAATGCTAAGAATTCACTAAGAAAATATACAAAATACAAGGAATCATCTTTCTCGTGTAGTAGGCGGAGAACTTTCGAGCCGGCCACTCCACAACTATTCGCCGTTACTTCGTAATCCTTAGTCAGCTACAGCTCCAGCCAAGTCAAGGGCGGCACCTTCGTAAAACTTGTCTTTCACTGATAGTGATCGGAGGTTTTAGAGTTCTCTCCTGAACTTATCTGTTTTGGAAAAATGCCCGTCGGAGTCAGATATTGTTAGAAATGACTAATGGATGCTTCCAAGATCGGAAGGTATCCCCATGATTGAACCTTAAAAAGGACTCAATAAACCACTTGAGTGTCAGATCTTGAATGCAGGGGACACTCGGTGGTTGAGAGCTTTAAAGATTCTTCTTGTCTCGTTAATGCTCTCGTGACTACTTTTTCACTTTGTTTGTCTAAGGAATCTCTTGAATATGAGTTCGTGAGTAGAGAGTGATTGAAGCAGTAGTCGTCTCTCACTTTTGGACTTGTCTTTTATACCTGGAGATTCAAACTTTGAATCTCCATACCCGTTAGACACAGCGGTTCCTTTATCCAATAGTGGTTTGACTTTATCTATTCTTTCTGGCGTCGTATAGTGCTTTCCGAACTACTTCGGGAATGTTTTTGTCCTTTGTGTGTATGTCTGTCAGAACGGTAGTGTAGCAGCCGTTGTTGGTTGTCTCGCTAAGCTTCTTCCGAACAATCTACTAGCCTTCCCTAGCTAACTGCTAGATCGATGTCGGACTGTTGACTTCTCAGCAGTTGCTCACATTATCTCTGATTCCTTCGATTTCTGATTGCTAACGCCTTTAGCAATCTGCGATGTGCTGGCGAATGCTGACTCCTCAGTATTCTGCTATCGCTTTGACTTCTAGAAAATGTTAGCCTTCTCTAGCAATATGCTAGAAATACTTCTAGCAACCTAATCTATTACAACTCAATACTTAGCCTATACTGGACATTACAATAGTTGCTAGACTATGCTAGAATTCAACAATGATCGACCAAATGTTAAGGCTTTGATTCAACAAAACCTATTACAAATTTGATCCTAAAGGGAGAATTACAAAAATAATTCCCAACAACAGGATAGTCAGTAGTCAATTTGCTTATAGATAATAAATTCTTCGTGAGATGCGGCACAACAAGGACATCTAATAATTTGATATCCTGAGATAAACTAGTAGAACCCACATGCGAAATAGGCAAAGAAGATCCATTACCGACAATAACAACACCATTACCAGAGTAAGACTCGTATGAATCAAGAGAAGAAGCTTGATTGGTCATATGAGCAGAAGCACCAGAATCCAAGTACCAATCTGAAACTGGAGGATTAACGTTGCAGGATTCTGTGAAAGTCTGAGCAAGGTTGGCTGCCTCTGTTGAATTAGAATTCGCATGAAGGAACCTAGGACATTTGTCAGCATAATGCTCTCCATGACATATTTGACATCGTGGTGTGTAAGAAAGCCTGTTTCTACCACCAGAGTTTCGGCTAGAAGAGCCACGCCGACGATTAGAGGAATGATGTTGACCATTGTTGGAACGTGTATCACCAGAAGGAGAGGATTGTCGCTGATCAACCGTGAAAGCAGCAGGAACAACGTGTAGGGATTTTCAGTGAACCGAATCACAAAAACCCAAGTGAACCGGATCGATTTATGGATATTGCATATAATCAAAATTCACAATAAAAACCTAGCATGCTCCTATGAATTTATTTTAATTCGTGGATTAAGAAGAGATTACCGTAAATCCGTAGAGTCTGATCCGATCTTTCGCGTTTGAATATTCCCTTTAATTTAACCACACGATTCAATAAATCTGCGTAATATGAAATTAGAATACTAATTTCAAGATTTAAGTGAATAATAAAAATAAAGAAAACAAAATCTTGTTCTCTAGATCAGATCTTCAGGGATGTGTCCCAATGCTGTTCAGATCTGCTACTGGTGAGGATTCCACAGATCTGTGATGTAGACCGGAGCAGAAAAATCTTCCTTCTCCCCACTACAGGAGCCGCCCACTGCTCTCTCTCTCCCTAGGGTTTCAAACTGATTTGAATGTTATGAAGTGGCTAGGGTTTTGAGAGAGGGAGCTGTCTATTTATAGACCTAGGGTTGGAACCCTACTGGCTACTGGGCCTTTTTTCAGCATATATTATTGGGCCAGTCCTTGGACCTAATGCAAATAATAAAGTGGGCCAATAAATTAATTAATTCTCATGTCCACAACTGAGGACAAAATTAATTAATTAATATTAATTCTTTTTCACCACAAAATTAATATTGACCTACCCCTTTATTACCACGTTATGAGAACGGGCTGCATTAATTGAGAATCCCCATATTTAAGGTTACCGGACATTCATTAATTAATCGGAGCTTCTGACAAGCTCTATCTACAATTAATTAATAACTTATTATTCCTGAGTAGTACCACTCAATCCTTATCACTCGTGCCTGAACTTAATCAGCCTGCAGGACTTTGGCACGATGAATGTCATTGAGCTCCTCAGGGAATGTCCCCATCCTATTACTCGGATATGGTTACCTAAACCCAGTCTCAGGCAGTACTACACAAACTGCTGTTACCCAAGATGTGGATATACGAGCATGTTACTCAGGCTCTCCACCATGGCAAGTCAAAGCAACAGTCAATCCGTGCAAACCACAGAACCTTCGTTAGGGTTTGGACTCAATCAATAACGAGATCTTGTATTCGCTGATGTCAGACAGTCGAATACATCTTACTGCGGTCCATCAATATGCCACCCTTGCATACCAACATGTCTAGTAACCAAGACAGACTACTTATTCCGACAATGCCGCAGCCATCCAGACAGACGTATCCTCATACACTGTCTCGGCTGTGATCAGGTTTATGTCTCACTAGGTCAAGTGATCATACTGTCTTCTGCGATCTACTACACGCCGTATGATTGTCCCTATCGGTGAGACAAGAGGATACCATTGTTATATACATGTAAGATTGTTTGACAGATAGGAGAAATAAACCGCCGTATACTCATTATAATAAATATTTTTAGTATACAAAACCCATCACAACGGGAGTGCCTTCCATAGCCAGCAACATAGATTCAAATTGCTTGGCCTGATGGACAAGATCACGGAAGGTTGGCATGGGAGTAAGGGCAAGACGCATATCAGCAAAAGATGTATACCGACTTCCGAGACCTCGCAAAAACCAATGACTCTTTTCAGAGTCGTCAACAGCACGATCAATGTCAGACAATTGATCGCATAGAGCCTTGAATTTTTGGCTGTAGTCGTCAACAGTAAGATCGCCCCTGTGAAGAGAGAGGTGTTCTTCACGAAGTTGATGGGTGCGTGAAGTGGAAGAATCATAAAATGCCTTATGGAGAGTGGTCCAAGTAGAATGCGATGATGAACAATCAATGACTTCCGACATCGCTTCAGCAGTGAGAGAAGTCCATAACACGGACAATAAAATGCGATCCTTTGTACGCCAATCAAGGTAGGCTGGATTAGGAGAAGTGGTTCCATCAGCAACGGTCAATGAGACAGGAGGGGTCGATGATTTACCATCGAGAAAGCCCGAGAGATCAAAACAATCAGCCATGTGCAATACCTGGCGATGCCACAGGAGATAGGTGGATGAATTAAGCTTGACAGGGGTCATGCTTATCATCGTGTTAACAGGAAGGGTATCAGATGGTGTAGCGGCCATAAGAAAGGGGAAGGGAGAAAACAGAGTTGGTAGGGATTTAGAGAAGAATAGCGAAAGAGAAAAATCGTGAGGCTGATACCATGTAAGATGTGATAATCTAATCACCGTGAGAATGGTGATGCGAGTGTATCCTATTATATAAATCAAGATTACAACAGATCTGGGAAATAAGAATAAAAGAAGATACACAAATTATATAGAACTATACAAAATTATATATTGTTTCCTTTGTTAGCTTTACCCCTCTCCGCCCTCTTGGCCTGCTCAACCTCAGTGTCTGCCCTCCTCCTCTGCTCTTCTTCCGTTCGGGCCTTCTTGCTGCCTTTCTCAATGGGCTCCTTCGCCCCTTCAGAGTCCTCTTCCTAGGCCTATTGGGACTCGAGCTCTTTTTTTTACAACTACGGAGATGGCATCAGCCTCTACTCTGTTTCATACTTCTTCCTTAGCCTCCATTGGGGCTTGCTTAAGACATCCCCAAGATGGGTTAGAGTTGGAAGATCCTCCATTAATTGCTGGAAACTGTCTTCCCTCTCAGTCTCAGTTTCCTCCTCCTTGGAACTGACTAACTCCTAGATGTCAAAATTTGGAGGCACAAAATAAGTTAGCACTAAGGCCTCTCCATCATCAACCGCATCCTTCACCACCTTCTCAATTAGGTAACTAACCTTATGACCAAACCCTTCACCTGTGGCAAAGGAGCCCTTCTCTGCAATTGTGGATTTCTTCCCCACATTATCAAGCAGCCTCTCGAAAATAAACTCAGCCCACTTTTCTTGAACTTCATCATCAAGGGCCATCAGCACGGAGTACTTCTTCTTGCTTAACTCCGAGTAGGACCCAACATCACATTGTAGCATCCTAATCACAATGTCGGCCAAGAACTTGTAAAAACCATCAAGTTCTGAGGTTTTGTGGTTCACCTTCCACCTGGTTTGAATCGAGACTTTCTTCCACTCATTCCAGTTGTTCTCCATGTGCCTTCTGGCAGCTTGTGCTCCGCCTCCTTGAAGATATGTGTGCATTTGGACTCCATCATTCTATCTGACTCAGGAGTGCAAGGGTGACTCTGATTGAAACTCCAGCCATAGAGGTATCAAATGACCTCTTGTCATTTGCCACCATAGCATTGACATAAAGATCTGCTACCATATATGGGTGAAACCTCTTCGGGTAGGCAACCAGTAAGTAGATTAGTTCCTCACTCCTCAGTTTCTGTCCCAGACAGGGGTCTGGACATACTTTCACTGCTTCTTCTAAGAGCAGAATCTTCTCCATGTGAACTTGAGCAGCCATCTTCTGCTAAGGTGTCAACTTCTCAGGATTGTCATTGGCGAGTTTCAAAAGGTCGGCATAATAGAGGTAATGATCAACAGATTGAGTTTCATCTCGACCGAATTTTTATTTTGATTTAATCTAAACCCAACTATCAGATTTGAATTTGGACGATTTTGATTTAATCTAAAAATTAAAAAATTTGGTGCATTATCTATTGAAACATGCTACATTATTTGAGTATAATAGTGATTTTGATTCCCATGGTTTTGTAATTACGTTAAACATGGAACACATCCCCCAAAATTGCAATTTTCTCTCCTGTAAAGTTTTATAAAACTTTAAATAATCATAACTCACTCAATTTAAATTATTGTTTTACGTATTATATATTAAACTAAAGAAAATTTAACTATCTTTCAAACAAAATCCATATTACATATGTTCGGAGTAATATTCGTAGTAAAACTAAATATTGTAATGGCTAAAACTAAATAATGTAACATATTACAAAGAATAATGTAATGATATATTTAAATTTACTTTAACATTAATAAGGTAATAAGAATAATTATATAATGCATATCGAGGAACATAGATAATGCAACATAATATGAATAATAATGTAATGGCATATGTTGGTCCCAAAATCAGATAATACGCATCGGAAAGTAAGTTTGATTTGCTATTGTTCTTCAAAACTGACTGAAACTCAGCTTCGGGTTACTTAAAGTAAGTTAAGCTCAGAAAGTTCTTAAGTACGTTTTACAAGTATACACTTCAATACTTAGCCAAGTATTGAAGGTTTTAAAAGTAAGTATGAGAAACTTAAGATAGCAGAAACTTAAAGAAAGAAAATAAGAGACACAGGATATTATAGTGGTTCGGACTAGAAAAATCCTACTTCCACTCTTCTGAAATTAATCGAGAATCTACTAAGTTTTGTACAAGCCTCCTTAAGATCTATGAATAGCCATTGGCACTTCGTACTTCGGTTTGCTGTCATCACTCGCCTAGGAACTCCTTGCTACTTAGTCTTCAGGTTGAAGTGAGAACGCACCTCGCAGCCTTCTTCCTTGTGTGTTGGATGTTTGCACGTTCTTCCCAGAACTCAGTTTGGTTGGCTAATGCCCATGAGAATCAGTGTTCCAGAGTAGTACACTGACTGCTATGAATATTCTTTGAAAAATAATATTCACCTCGTACTTTGAACCACGTAGCACAGATGATTAACTTGAGTTAGAAACTCAAGTCTCGTGTTAAGAACACGGAGAATCAGAGAACTTTTCAGATGAAAGTTTCGCAGAGTTTATGCTTATCTTGGCTTGAGAGTTCATAACCTTTACTGGTTGAAATGTAGACCTATTTATAGGCGCATTCTTGAATGTTTGAATTTCTGCCCGTTAGACTCAAAATTCCAGTCGTTAGAGACAAGAAGAATGATGTCCAATCACAGCCATCCTTGGGTAGGTCTGCTCTGAAAAGGTGTACTTGCCTTGTACTTTCTACCTGCTCTTGTCAGACTTAGCTTCAGTCCGAGGAATTTAAGTATGAGACTTCCTCGTACAGACTTTTACTTAGCATTCAATATACTTTAAGTCTGACTTTAATTATTTTGCCTTGTGTTCCTCGTGCTTAATGAGAGAGCCTTCATACTGACATTTCATGACTCAGTATGGGCAACCCTCATATTGACTTCAGGTCAGTATGGTAACTTCTATTCCAAGTTCCCAAATTCAGTATAGGCCTTGGCCATACTTAGTGAAACCAAGTTTCACGTACGAACACTTCTTTAATTCTTGACCATCTTCTTTGCTCGGTCTTCAGCACCTAAGTTCTATACAACTCAACTAATCCTATACAAGGATTACAAGAAAGAAGTCTAGAAACTTAGTGCTAAAGTAAGTTTTAACATATCAAAATATCAAATTAAGGAGGGAACTAAAACTTAGTTCCTAACATCATACTATGCTCCATATTCTATATTCATCGCTCCGCATTATCTAATTCTCCTTATTAATATTACAGTATTACGCTATACTTTGTATTATGTTATATTATTTAGTTTAGCTATTGCATTATTTAATTTTACTACGCTTATCTTATTCCAAACATATGCAATAGATATTTCGTTTAAAAAGGTAATTAAATTAACTTTAATTCGATATAATGTGCTATGAATGTTACCTTATCTATGACAAATATGTTACATTATTTGTTTACAATTTTCAATATTATACCAAAGTTTGAAGTCATATTTAAAAGAATAATATAAAAATATGCTATGAAAGATAATGTAGTAGATAAAGAATAAATATTGCATCAACTATCATATAAATATTGTGACATCTACATGGTTAAAACTGCAACTCAAAATGCATGATTGAAGATTTTAGTTTCTCTTGCAATTGTTATATATTGCCTCTATCTGCAATCTCCGCAACCTGCACTTTGTCCTTCCTCTCGACTTCCTGCAACCGCACTGCACCTTACCATAACAGCTACCGTCGTCGCTAGAGATATGAGAAGAGAGGAGAAATAGTGCGCGCCGCCTACGACTTCTTTCCCGAGCAGCCACTGTCTTCAACCATTTCACCCTCTGCCGCCGATCATCGTGTGTTTGTTTATCTCGAAGAATTGATCGGTGCCACTAATGTAGAATAGTATTGCATCCTACTTTAAGAAAGAAAAAGGTGATTATGTGTCGTGCTTTCAGGAAAAAAAAAAAGAAAAAAGATGTGAATGAAGATAAGCAAAATAAATAAATTGATATGGAAGAAAATATCAATTTGCTTTCAGAAAAAAGAAAAAAAAATGTGAATGAAGATAAGCAAAATAAATAAATTGATATGGAAGAAAATATCAATTTGAGAAGAAACGGGATTGATTTGATCAATTTGGAAGTAAATAATATAAGAAAAAAAATCCACATTATTTGATAACAATATAATTGCTAAATCACTCTCAATAATGATTAATAAGGAAACTAAAAAATATTAAGGAATAATTGAAGTTTAAATGTGAGTCACATGATCAAAAGAATAAATTGCTAAGATTTGGTGTTATATATAATACGAGAGTCAGGTGCAGTGAGAAAAAATAACATATCCATTAAATAAATTAATAATTGATATACAATCAAACAACAACTAAAATATAATATACTAATATAGTAATTAAGCAATAATCGAAATATAATTAAACAAATTGGTAATCAATTAACGATGAAAACACAATCAATCCATAATTAAATAAATTTGGAACTTTCTCACATGTGTATTTTTCTTACCAATCTGCTTCTATATAAAACTGATATAACTAATAATTAGGGGTGTACATGGTTTGGTTCAAACCGGCCAAACCGGCCGAACTGAAATGATTTGGCCGGTTTGGCCGGTTTGGCAAGTGAATTAATCGGTCGGCCGGACCGTAAATTTTAAACCGTATCATTTGGTTTGGTCCATGGTTTGAGTACAGAAACCGACCGTTTGGACCGGACCGGACCGTTTATAGTTTTAATAAATATTTAAATTATATATTGTACTAAAAATATTTATCTAGTACATTTAGTGTAGTGGTTCAAGTTATATTTTGTATTTTAAAAGGTACAAGTTCAAATCCTATATGCAACATCATATAATTTTTTTCTCCTACATTTTTATTTACAAAAACATTTTTATTTATTTGTAAACGTCTCTCCTTTTACCCTTATTATCTTCTCGGAATAAGTATGAATTTTTATTTTTCTCCTACATTTTTATTAATTTATTGAAATTTCAAAAAAAAAAAAACCCTAAACTATCCAATATTACAATCTCACAATTTAATTCAAGCGTCGGTCTTCTTCACCATTGTTGCATCGTAATAATGTGACATTTCATGAACTATTATTTTTGAGAATGAGATATGAACTATTATATTTTGATATCATAAACTGTTTGTTTCTATTATGATTGTCTTGTACTTTGTCGATGAGAATTTTTTTTTTAATTTCTCAAATAAATCATTGCTAAAAATATATATTTTTTATTTTTGACTTTGCTCGTTAAAGTCATGTTCCAAACCGTTAAACCGGCCGAACCAAACCGTTTTATTTGGTTTGGTTTGGTTTGGTTTGAAAAATTAATTTGGCCGGTTTGGTTTGAGAATTTTTCAAACCGTATTATTTGGTTTGGTCCATACTTCGACCATCAAACCGGTCAAACCGGACCGTGTACACCCCTACTAATAATCAATTATTAATAGAAATGTGTGCATTAAGAAGAAGAAGTTAATATAGTTTTCATATTCGTCTTTGTTAAAACTTGTAAACATTCAAAGAGCGGAGGACTATACGCATCAATATCCATCCAAGATGGCCGAGGCGGCAGTTACTTTTTTGGTTGACATTGTTTTTGGGGAATCTGAACCCGGTATCGAAGACGTTGACCTCGGTCCCTTTAAGGCCTTCCTTGTCGACGATGCGAACCGATCCAAGGATTTGGTTTTGGAGAGGCAGATCAAGGAGCTTGTTTATGATTCCGAAGAGATCCATGAATCTTGGAATATCCTGGCGACCACAAATTCTCTTCGCAGCCGATATCTGCTAGATAAGGTTAATCGCGCACTGGCAGCAGAGATCAACTTCATTGTAAAATATCGGATACGGCCCATGAAACGCATTATCCGGGAAATCCAAGATCTGGGACAAGTAGAAACAGAAGCGAATCAGGTAAAAACTCGACTAACCTCACCACTGAGTTTATCTTCAAAGCTAGCCGCCAGGACTTCTTTTGTTTTTTAAATCGTTGAATGAGTCATTTGCTTTCGTTCCTTCCACATTTCTAGGTGATATTTTGAGCTCCGATATCAGATTTTTTAGTTATTCACAATTGAATTCAAGAGGTTCTTGTTGGCTTTATCTGACTACTAATGGAGTGTTTGAGTCAAAATTAACTTTAAAAGATAAACGACATCAATTTGCTGTAGTGCGATTAGAATACATAAATCTGGTATGTTCATCAATATATTATTAATTTGTCAATGTTCTTCAGTGTATTGATGGTTGTGGATCCATTTTAGGAATCTAAGACATTCAGTCCTTAACATTCATTGTGTTATTGTCTGAATCCTTTTGTTGGAATTAATTCATTCATCCCGAAGAAGATTAACATGAATATAAGATTACAGATTCCTTCAGCCCAGCTAAATAGAAAGGTTCCCCCAATCGGAACGAAGAGCATTGTTGGTCTTGAAGATGAGGCCAAGAACCTTATTAGCTCCCTCGTTGAAGAAACGGAGGAACTCGATGTTATTTCAATCACCGGTATGCCTGGCTCAGGGAAGACAACTCTGGCTTGTAAGATTTATCAAAGCGAAGAAATTCATGTGAACTTCCAGTCACGCATTTGGGTTGATCTTCCTGAAAGATTCTCCAGGAAGGATTTGTTTATCAGCATTCTTAAAGCATTTCATTATGATGGCAAGATTGATTTATCAAAAAAAGAAGATATTGATGAAAATGGTTTATATGGTGAAGTTCGTGCCTGCCTGGAGAAGAGTAGATTCTTGTTAGTCCTGGATTCTGTATGGACTGCCGACAACTTGAGAAGCAGCATACTTCTCTTGCCAAAGAATGGTAAAGTCCTAATAACCAGCCGCAGCACAAGTGTATGTGTTGATGCTAATGGCAAAAAGAAGCCTCACATGAAGTGCTTGTTAAATGATCAAGAATGTTGGAACTTACTCCAGTTGAAAGTATTTGGGAAACTTGGCGACTGCCCTCAACAGCTGAAATCTATGGGGGAATGTATAGCCAAGAATTGTGGCGGATCCCCACTTGCAATTGTTGCCGTTGCAAGCAGTCTGATGGCCGTAACCTCAACAGAAGTTGCTAAGTACCTGAACGAGAAGTGGTGGAAGAAGGTGTCTGAGAATATGATAGTGTATGCTGAAGACCATGACCAGCAACGTTATTTTAGTAGCGTAGATTTGAGCTACATAAAATTGGCTCCACATTTGCAAGATTGCTTCCTTTATTTGGGAGTGTTTCCTGAAGGTCATGAGATCCCTGTTCAGACACTGACTCGATTGTGGATTGCAGAAAGATTCGTAAAAGATAGCGAGAGTCTGACTTTGGAGGAATCTGCAGAGAAGATTTTGGATGATCTTATTGATGAAAACTTGGTCATGGTAGGGAGGAGTTATCCAAATGGACGAATAAAAACATGCCGTCTTCATAAACTGATTTATAGATTCTGCAAATATAAAGCTGCAGAGCTAGAGTTTTATCATGAGATGGATTTGTCCAAGGGAGAGGATCTTGGTCGTTCAATGCTTCTACCACCAAGTCATCGTCGCCTCTGTATTTTATCCGGCCTATCTGAATTCCTTTCTAGGGGACCGGAGGGAAGAAGTGTCCGTTCTATTCTATGTTTGCACAAGGCAGACAATGAAGTCCTGCACCCGGAAAAAAGTTCCAATATCCATAAATCCTTCAAGTCGCTCAGGGTCTTGGAGTGCAAGTACGTTAAATTCAAGAACTTTCCCACCAAGTTGAGGAAAATGAGGAATCTGAGGTACATATCTATATCTTGTGATGATCTCGGTGCCATCCCTAAATCCCTCTCATCGCTGCGCTACCTAAAAACTCTGGTAGTGGACACTCAGTCGGCATCCCTTGAACTCGAAGCTAATATATGGAAGATGCCTCTGTTGCGGCATTTGGTGACAAAAGCAGCCATCGTTGTAGCCATACAAGGGGAAGGTGTAGCAGGCAAGAATCTTCAAACACTGACTCGACTGGCTCCTGGATGTTGCACGGAAGATGTGTTCAAACGGGTCCCCAACCTGAAGACGCTGGGGATTCGTGGGCGGATAGCTCATATTCCAGCTGCCGGCGAGGCCTTGAGAAAACTGGAAAGTCTTGAAAATTTGAAGCTGATAGATGAATCTCCATCAGAAGACACTTTGTCCCGCAGTCCAAACTTCTTCCCTCCAACTATCAGGAGGCTCACGCTATCAGGAACGCGCTTGGGATGGGAATCGATGTCTGTGTTGGGGATGATTGTTTATCTGGAGATCCTTAAGTTGAAGAACAATGCATTCACGGGAGAGTCCTGGAATACAGACGAGGGTGGCTTTCGTCGACTTGGGTTCTTGTCCATTGGAACCACCGACTTAGTTTCCTGGGAGGTCTCATCCACTGATTGTTTTCCAAAACTAAAGTGGCTCGTGCTTAAGAAGTGTGAAAAGCTCGAGAAAATCCCATCGACTCTGGCGATGAGCCTCGACACATTGGAGATGGTCAACGTTTCTGAATCAGCAGTTCAGTCTGCTAAGCTAAGTGAATGGGAGAAAGTAAAGGTCCATGGTTTGTAAATTAGTTTCAACTTTCATGTCAAGACTTCTATGTTGCCATTTCCTGATCAATTCGAATTCTATTGTGTGTGTGTGTTTTTTTTTCGCTGTTTCCCAATTTTGAGATTCATCTACTTTCATGTTTGGAAGTAATTACATGGACATTCAAGTTTTGCATCATCAGAACGATATTGGAACACTAAACATCTACTCGATTTTGAAGTGTTGATGTTAAGCGTTTTGGTCATGACTTTGAAAATGTCTCTCTATTTAATTGACATTCAAGAAATGGTCGATATATTTATTTTGTATTGAAATTTGTTTAGCTGTCATCTTCAAACAATGATTCATTATTTAAGTTATGACCTACATTACATAATTCAAATACTTTTCCTCAATAATTACAATTAAGATTTTTTTTTTCGTAAATTTGAAATTTTGATTGCTACTAGTTTTTACAGTAAATTTAGACATTATTAATTTTAGTAAAATTCGGGTTGCACACTGTTGTGAAACGATGACAATTTGGCATACGAATTAAAGACAAGAAAATAAAAAAACACAAGATTTACGTGGTTCGGCAATGTGCCTACGTCCACGGCGGAGCAGTCGAATTTTATTAACTTAGTATCTCAAATACATCAATACATCATGTATTTATACTAAAACCCTACAAGGTGTAAAATTCCCAAAATACCCTGTACTGTACACGATCTCTTTTGGCTCGTGCACGTGTAGCTGATCTGGGTCGCGTCCTGGTCCCTTTCAGATAAACACTAAAGTACAATAGTCATTTTACATTTTTTAATTATATATATGTTGGTCCGGAGACAAGAGTTTTGATATATGCAGCAAAATTTTTACAAAAGAACTTCTTGATAGCGAGTTTGAGATTAGGTTCAGGTTCGAGATATACTTCAACACTTAAATAGTGTTCAGTTTCAATATGAAAATGAAAATAAATTATTAAATGTTAAAGGATTTATAGATGTTCGGACACAAAAACCATATGTTCTCTCTTTAGACCTTAACTTAAAAGAGCTCTCATGATCTATCGCACGATGATGAATGTTCGTGTCCACCAATCCACTTGCTCACTCACCCAGGTTGTTGCTTCCTTCGTCTCACCGATTTTGGGTTGTGGGCACACCACACAGCCTTCTTCTATGGAACTTTAGGGTTCTTCCCAAAATCGTCGATCACTCTGGTTGAACGCCCATAAGAATTACAGCTTGGAGAAAAGTTTTGACTGTTGAGTTCTAACTAGAGAGTGGGAACACCAAAATGTAAACTTGTGCTTAGAAAGCAATGAGTCTCTTGTCCAAAGAGGGCACACAGTAAGCTTAGAAAAGCCTCGAACTTGAATGCAATATAACAACATTTCGTTACTTGATTTGAGATTCGATGCTGCAGTTCGGTTCTACTAAAAAGATCACCTCTGTTATTTGGGCACTTCGTCTATTTATAGAAGTCGTGTAAGAGATTTGAAATACTAGCAGTTGAGAGACATATTGGAAGCAGTCCAATTAGGCGCCTCTATTTTGCAAAGGCCATGTTGCTTTTCCAGAAATTGTGCACCTGCTCCTGCTTTTCTGACATTGCATGTTGACATCATACGGTGGTCTATCCGAAGAATCAAAACTAGTTCAACATCAGGATCTTCAAACATTAAGTAATATTCATTCTCGAAGCTTGAAATTTTAGAAGGATTCCTCAGACTTGTTCTCTTTGTCTCCGTGCGAGAGTGATAGGTTTGAGTAGAACTTGTGTCATCCAGACTAGTGTCATCAACCTGTTTTCTTCATATGAGTTCTCCAAACTGATACTTAGGATTGTAACTAGTTTCTTCTATCACCTTGCAAAGCTCAAATTGGTGGGAATCAGTTTGTCATGATATGTCCTATTATAACTTGATAGACATCCAAAACAGGACTTTACAAATTTAAATAAGCTAGAGAAACTTTTAAGCTTGTGATTTCTATATAATTTTTAACACGTCAAAATACAACAATAAAATAGGATTACTTTCTAACAATATATAAATAGGGTCAAATAAGTATTTATTGAATTAAGACGGCGTAGCTCGTTTCATTTATACCTTGAGAGCGCTCAATTGGACACTATCCTAACTATATAACATGAGTTCATGATGGACACTTATTATTACACTCTTAGTAATCAACTTTAAATACAAATTTCCACGTGTATTAAAATCCAATGTCGGGCATTAAAAATTAATTTAATTAACTCCGCATACACTATCATATTTTAGATTAAGATACAAATTCGGAATTTGAATAAATAAATATACAACAATCATTTATATACAATTCAACCCAAAATATATTTTAAATTAGGAAAAAGATATGGAAAAGATTAGTGAAATTTTATGCGGATAAATCTTTATCGTGCCGATTCATTAGTAATTTAATCCGTTAAACTTCAATTTGTATTTGATCCATTAAGGGAAGTTTTACTCTGTATCTGGAGTAGATCCATTAAGTTCGAATTTGTTTCCGCAAAATAACAACACGACACGAATCCAATTAACACATTATACGGTCCGATATTTATCTAATCAAAAACCGAAAAAAAACTTTCATGTGATTATGACGTAGATCCGATAAAAAATCAAATTTAATAAATTTCAATCCAAATTTATTATTATTATTATTATTATTATTATAATATTTCGTGTCGGATTATTGGATACTATTAGGGAATTGCTACCTAATAAGGATTAATAATATTTACTTGTACTTGTTTTAATCCTTTTTATGGATAGTTGGCCACTTTTATTAACTTATTGCAGTGCATGTCAATTCAAATCAAACCTGGTTTATGGTAGTTGTTGACAAGCATGGATATTTAGCTATATTTATATTTTTTATTATATAATTAAAATATTAATTTGCTTAAATAAAGATCAATAATGTCTACATGTTCATTCAATGCATGGAGAGTTGGCCACTTTATTTTTTTAATATTTTATATTAATTTAAATAGATACACCTTATGTATTTTTATAAAGTTCAAACACATTATCCTTTAAGTATAGGTAGAGTATTTTCTTCATTTCATTTCGTACCATAGATAAACAGAAGTAGGGGTGGCAATTCGTGCGAATCGGATCCTTATCGTGCCAATCCGTTATCGATCTGATCCGTTAAGGTCAAATTCGTATCCGATCCGTTAAAAAAAATTAAAATCCGTATCCGTATCTGATCCGTTAAGCTCAAATCCGTATCCGCACGTATCCGATCCGTATCCGTTAAGGATCTAATAAGTATCCAATCCGAATGATCCGTTATGTATCCGATTCGATAAAGATCCGATAAGAATCCAAATCATTTTAATTCAATAAGAATCCGTTTCAATAAACACAATTATAATTCAATAAAAATTTGATAAGATAATACAGAATATTCATATTTGATTGTTCAAATAATGTGTTTGAGAAATAAATAAAACTGCAACTTTACTTGAAATTAAAATCTTCAATCAAATATCTCAAGATACATAGATAAGTCTTAAATTCAAATTCTAGTGGTCAAATATTCTCATTTCTAAATACTGATCAATATTTCACCTTAGTCGTCAATACTCCACTTACAATTTTGAGTGAGAAAAATATTAATTTAAATTAAGATTTATAACAAATAAAATAAATTATAATACCTTTATCATGGTGAAATTGAAAGAGTTGAGACAATGAATGAGAATCTACCAATACTTTCATCAGCATTAAAATTTAAGATCTCACCAATTAGTTAATCCGTTGATACAACTTAATTGAAAACTTGAAGTTGAGAAAAAAAGAAAGTTATTAAATTTTGATAGTAGAAGAAAATAAAAATTAAAAAATATAATGAATAGATAAATAAATACATTTTTTTGTGGTAAATTAATTAAATGGGACACGACCATTGAAGAACCAAGAGATTTGAGTTTTCAAAAGAACTCTAAATTTATATTAATATATCAAAATTAATTAATTAATTATTATATTAAAAATAAATAAATAATTTTTATTAATTTATTAACGGATATCTGTATCTGATCTGAATTCGATTCATTTAATGAATTATCCAATCCGAATCCGATCCGAAATTTTCGTATCGTCCTTATCGTGTCGATCCGATAAGCCTCAATTCGTATTCGTTATTATCGTGCGGATTCGTATCGAATTATCGGATCGGATAAAAAATTGTCACCCCTAAACGGAAGCGTCCGGCCAATAAAAATTAGACCTGATTTATCCTAGTAGTTCATGATCTTAAAAGTCAACGGCTATAGTTGTAGTTAGCCAAATGTCTATCTATATTTATATTTATATATTGTTTAATCAAGTTGTTAATTTGTTTAAATAAAGATTAACAATATTTACATTTACTTATTTTGGTCTTTCTTTAATGCATGTAAATATGGCCAATTATATTAATTTATTAAAAGACATGTTAATCCAAATCAAACCCGATCTATTTTGGCTTGAGATCCTCTATCCCATTCCCTGTTCCATTCCCTGTTCCACAACTAAAAAAAATTATTTTTTATTTAATAATTTATTTTAAATTTATTTTTTATCAAACAAAATGGGAATGATTTAGCAACAGTTCATGGTTTTGCACCTTTTTTTTTCTCTCTCTCTCTTTTTATAATAAATTTTATTTTAGTTTTTTCAATTTATATTAATGCTATTTTAATCATTTCAATTTTATTTTTATCTAATTTTCTTAATAAGAAATAAAAATTAAATACAAGTAGTAAAACTAAAACCATTTAATATAATTTATAAGTAATATACATTTATGTTTTCCTAGTTTAATTATTTTTTAAACTACACATAATAAATTGATATCAAATAAATATAATAATTAATAATCGAATCCTCGCATATCCAAGAAATAATTTGATCATTTTATGATTTTCCAGTTCGGTTTTCACATGATTTTATAATAATTAATAATCGGATCCTCACATCTCCAGCCATTCACATGATTTTCCAGTTCGGTTTTCCAAAATTTTCAGTCAAATTTCCCAAATTTTTCATATTCATTTACAATCCAAACTTTAAATTTTTTATTTAAAATATAATATTTCATTTTCATTCCTTATACTGTTTATTTATTTTTTATTATTAATTTATTATATTATATATTTTGATATATATACACATATATTTATGTTTATTTTAATATTTTTAATTTTTAGTTAAAATCTTAAATAACTTAAATTCATATCAAATAAATAAAATCTCATAAAATGATCAATTTATTAATAATCAAATTATTTCTTGGATATGCGAGGATTCGATTATTAATTATTATATTTATTTGATATCAATTTATTATGTGTTTAGTTTAAAAAATAATCAAACTAGGAAAACATAAATGTATATTACTTATAAATTATATTAAATGGTTTTAGTTTTACTACTTGTATTTAATTTTTATTTCTAATTAAGAAAATTAGATAAAAAATAAAATTGAAATGATTAAAATAGCATTAATATAAATTGAAAAAACTAAAATCAAATCTATTATAAAAAGAGAGAGAGAAAAAAAAAAGAAAAGGTGCAAAACCATGAACTGTAGCTAAATCATTCCCATTTTGTTTGATAAAAAATAAATTTAAAATAAATTATTAAATAAAAAATAATTTTTTTAGTTGTGGAACAGGGAATGGAACAGGGAATGGGATAGAGGATCTCAAGCCATCTATTTTAGCTGTTGATACCCTTTAAAGTCACAACGACAATTGTTGAAGTAAACAAAATGTATATTTTTATATTGTTTAATCAAGTTGTTTGTTTGAATAATAATGATTAACAATATTTACATTTACTTGTTTTGGTCTTTCTTTAATGCATGTATATATGGCTAATTATATTAATTTATTAAAGGACATGTTTATCCAAATCAAACCTGATCTATCTTAGCTGTTGACATTAGGGGTGATAATTTTTTATCCGATCCGATAATCCGACAAGAATTCGCACAATAATAATAGATACGAATTGAGACTTATTGAATATGAATCCTTATCGGATCAGCATAATAAAGACACGAAAATTTTGGATCGAATTTGGATTGGATAATCCACTAAGCGGATGGAATTTGGATCGGATACGGATATCCATTAATAAATTAATAAAAATTATTTATTTTTTAAAATATAATAATTAATGAATTGATTTTGATATATTAGTTTAGCTTTAGAGTTATTTCAAACACTCAAATCTTTTGGTTCTTCATTGTCCATGTCCCATTTTTTTAATTCACCACCAAAAAATATATTTATTTGTTTATTCTTTATATTTTCTAACAATTAATTTGTTCTACTATCAAGATTTAATAACTTTATTTTTTTCTCAACTTCAAGTTTTCAATAAAATTGTATCAACCGATTAACTAATTGGTGAGATCTTAAATTCAAATGTTGATGAAAGTATTGTAGATTTTTTATTCATTGTCTCAACTCTTGCAATTTCACCATGATAGATGAAAGATATTTATTATAATTTATTTTAATTGTTATACATCTTAAAGTTTTAATTAATATTTCTCCCTCAAAATTGTAAGTGAGTATTGCCGACTAAGGTGAAAGGTTGATCAGTATCTAGAAATGAGCAAGTCTGACCACTAGCATTTGAATTTAAGATTTATCTATGTATCTTGGGATATTTGATTGAGGATTTTAATTTAAAATGAAGTTGTAGTTTTATTTATTTATCCAACACATGAATTGAACAATCGCATATGAATATTTTGAATTATTTTATCAAATTTTAATTGAATTATAATTGTGTTTATTAAAACAGATTCTTATTGAATTTATCTGATTTGGATTCTTATCGGATCGGATTCATAACGAACCATTCGTATTGGATACTTATTGGATCCTTTAATGGATATGGATCGGATTCATGCGGATACGGATTTGAGCTTAACGGATCGGATATGGATACGGATTTTGATTTTTTTAACGGATCGAATACGGATCGAATCGATAATGAATTGACACGATAAGGATTCGATCCACATGAATTTCCACCCCTAGTTGATACCTTTAAAGTCACGACGACAATTGTTGAAGTAAACAAAATTTATATTTTTATATTGTTTAATCAAGTTGTTTGTTTGAATAATGATTAACAATATTTACATTTACTTGTTTTGGTCTTTCTTTAATGCATGTATATATATATGGCTAATTATATTAATTTATCAAAGGTCATGTTAATCCAAACCAAACCCGATCTATCTTAGCTGTTGATACGTACCCTTTAAAGTCAACGACAATTGTTGAAGTAAACAAAATGAATTTTTATATTGTTTAATCAAGTTGTTTGTTTGAATAATGCTTAACAATATTTACATTTACTTGTTTTGGTCTTTCTTTAATGCATGTATACATTGCTAATTATATTAATTTATTGAAGGACATGTTAATCCAAATCAAACCCGATCTATCTTAGCTGTTATACCCTTTAAAGTCAACTACAATTGTTGAAGTAAACAAAATGTATATTTTTATATTGTTTAATCAAGTTGTTTGTTTGAATAATGATTAACAATATTTTTTTTTTTAGATGAATTAACAATATTTACATTTACTTGTTTTGGTCTTTTTTAATGCTGGATAGTTGACCAATTCGTAATTTATTGAATTGAATGTGAACTCAAACCAAACCCGATCTACCCCAGTTGTTGTAGTTAGCAAAAAATATATTTTTTTTTATAATAAAATTTTATGTTTAATATAAATTATTTTTATTTTCTCAAATATATTAAGAATTATATATATATCATTAAAATATATATTTTACTATTACTAGTTTTGTTCAAAATTCGTAAGGGAAGTGAATATATATCTGATGCCAGAACGCCAACATTACTTATGAAACGACACTCAGCCATGACGGAACTACACATTATCATGCAATTATATATAGTAGGTTAATAAAAATACATTTATTTAAACTCACATATACTCAGATGCTACCAAAAATTTTATGCAATTATATTTACATACTAATATTATTGTTGTTTTCTAAAATTTTCATCACTAATTCTTAATTCCGTCACAAATTTAAAAAAATATAGTTTAACATATATTTAAAACAAAAATAATAGTTTGACTTTGATCACTCTCATTCTCAGTCTAATGTTTCTTCACCAATGCATAATATTTCACACTAGCAGGAATATTCAAACCAAAATCATTACTTTATGCAATCTCTTATTATGAAACTTAAAAGACCATTTTAGAGGTACTATTGAGTCCAATTTGAAAAAAGGCTAATTAGCTAAGCTTGAAGTACTTCACAGAATCAAAATATGGGTTCTCGCTTCACCATGTAGTGTTATGATTTTCTTGACATGTATTGCGAATCTAAGTGTTTGTTTTGACGTGTATAGAAACCATAAAATTAGAAGTCTTTCTAGATTAGCTTAGTTCGTACAAACTTGTAATTAATGTCCTTTTAGGATGTGTATCGAGTTGTAATGAAACTGATGAAGCTGATCAAAACAAACTGGGTCGAAATTTGTAACCCAATTTGTATAGTGTGAAGAGCAAGAAGGAACTGGCTTCCAGTCTGAAATTAATAAATCAGAGAAACTGATCGAAAACTCCAACTTGGATCTTCTCTAGTATACAAGTCAACTTTTCACTCTAGTATACAAGTCTAATTTTCACTCACACATAGAGACAAAGAGAATGATTCAAAGGAATCTTTAAAGATCAGTCTTTAAGAACTTAAAGATTGATGTTATGTCAACCAGTTCAGATTCCTCGGAATGGTAGACCCATTCTGACATAAAAGCAGGATGTTGACACCCTATGTCATAAAAGGACGAAGCAAGTGCAGAACTTCAGAAAAAACACCTCTCTCCGTTCAGAAAAAGAGACGCACTGGATTGGTCGAATCCAGATTGCCTATAAACGGCTACATTTTTTAAACCTCTCGTATAATAGACAAAGTACTTCCAGAAGAGAGGTTACAAAATTGATTACAAACTGACGACTGACAGAAAACATATACAAGGTAGAAACTTTAAGAAAGCAACGACACTCTGTGCAAAAAAACTCAAGTGTCCCTATCCTCAAGGCTAAAACTTAGCCGACCGTGTGCCATCCTTTAGATACAGGTAGAAAGAACACAACAGTTGTAGCTCTAACTATCACGGGCGTTAAGCCATAAGCTTAAGAGTTCCAGGAAGAACTATAAAGTTTTCAAGTTCCAGAGACAGAGGCAGCGTGGTGTGCCCACACTCCAAATAGCGCTGAAGGAAGACAAGACCTTGGGCGAGTGAGCAAGTGAACTGGTGGACATTGGCTTCACTAGCTTATGATAGATTATGAGGACAGATTGTAATCCAGAAGCTAGTAATTTCCACACCCTCGTCTGAAGAGAGGATGTAGGACCTGTTGCCCGAACCTCTATAAATCCATTATCTTTTATTGCTTTATTTAATTCTCACAACAATTCACCGCAAGATCGTAAGTTACTAAGCAGCAAACCAGTATTTGGGAGCTGTAGTAGGCGATACAAGATCTGAGAAGATGGAGGAAATTCTACTTGTTGATTGGCATGAAATTCGAAGGGAATCTTCACCAGATTTTCGGATCAGAGCTGGGATACAGATCAGAAGATCATATCTGGAGGATCTTTTTATTCTTCTATCTCCTAATTTTTTAAATTAATTTATTAATTTCATTAGATTTAATTCGTTCATCTGGTAGGATTAAATCTTGTTGCACAAGAAAGAGGATTGAGGATCAAATCTTTGCGCAACCAGTTCATTCGTTCATACGATCCAGGTATTCCGCATAAACTATCTTATGCATTTCAATAGGAGCACGCTAGGATTAATCATAGGCGTAATAATTTATTTTTGATATCTAATTTCAACCTGGGTCATGGATGGAAATTCAGTTTGCTGGCAATCCCTTGAAACAATTCCCCGGCAATGACACTTATTTGATCACTGTAAAAACTACATGTTAAATTGCAGTAAAACAGTGACGAATAAATTTATAACTCGAGTGTCAAACACACAGAGAATGTATGCCAAAAATATTCTATGAACTAATTGTAATTTCAAAATCCATTGTTTGAGTAATATTTGAAATTAGGGTTTTGGTATTGAAAAATAAAGATTGCAAAATAGGAATTCAAAGGATTTTAAAATAGAAATTTAAAGATACAGATCCAGAGCAGATAATCAATTCATCTACATGCATAATTAATCAACTTAGCAATGGTGGGGAAATCAGATTCAATTATTACAATTCCGAGGTCCGACAAATGAACCTTAAATTACTAATTAGTGACTATCTCCTCTCGGTCTCAAAAACACCAAATTAGTCAATCCCAATAAACATGAGATTTAATCCCTATGATTAATTTTTCTTTTTGAGACAGAAAATAATTATATTAAAGTTTATTTTCCTATTATCAATTTTCACTTCTTAGTTCTTTAATTGATAACTATAAACCTAGATTCAATTTCATCTCTCTATCCATCTTTAAATCTAGATTCAATTAATTTAAACAAGAAAATTAAACCATGCAGTCGAGTTAAATTAATTAAGCATGCATCAAGATTGATTTCTCAAGTCCTAGAATCTGCTAGGGTTTCTGGCCACAAATCATGAATAGATGTAAAGCAAATATATTATTAAATTCATAAAATAACTTACAAAATTAAAGAGGAATTCGAAGTCTTGAAAAACTCGAATGCTAAGAAAAATATTCAAAGTCAGATCTCCCTAAATTCGAATTACATGAGGTATATATAGAGGAGAAATTGTATCTCAAAATGTATTGGGTTTAAAATAAAAGATATGTCCATATCGAGTAAAAATTTCCTTCTCTTGCTTCCATGTCGATTGACACAGGGCGTGTCGATTGACATTGACCTTCATGTCGCTCATCAATTTTGATCGCTGCTCTCGGTCGACATCGACCCTCCCTGTCGATCGACATGCACCATGTTGGTCGACATGGAGGTCTTGCTTAGGTTTTTGGTTTTGTCTTTCATGTCGGTCAAAATCTCGTGTGTTGACCGAAATAACAGCTTCCCATATTGGCTCTTTTTATCTCTTTGCCACTTTTTAGCCCCAAAAACAACAAATAGAAAAATCATGTCTAGTACAAGAAGCAGGTTCATTACACTTTGTCCTGTGAGTTTGACATTCATGGTTAAAATTTTATTTATCCACAGTTCTACAATTATCTAGTAGAATTTTCATTGATCAGTATGCTTGTTAAAGAAGTGACTATATGTGTTGAAACAAAGTCCCAATATGTGGAATCAAAGGTTTGCTAAGTATATGATGAATATTGGGTTTTACAAGTCTATGAAAAATGTGTTTAGATGAAAGAGATCGCAAAAAATTGACATAATTTATCTTCTATTGTATGTGGGCGACATGCTTATTGCAAGAGCTTTTCAAGTCTCAGGTTGAGGCTGTCAAGAGCGAATTATAACTTGAATTTCAAATATAAGACCTTGGGAAAGCTATATTTTTAGGGTTGAAGTAAAGGTACGTAGTATGATACTACAACAAACAGATTATATTCTAAGTGGTGTGACTCTTTTGAAAGTTTGTTATTTTTAATTAAGAGGTAATCATTAGAATTTGTTCTAATAACTGTTGTGTGTATTATGTATAAAGAAGTCGGCAGTTTGTAGAAAGAGATAAATATGTACCATTAGAGTTGCATTCAAATTCGAACTAAATTCCTAAATGAACTATGAATTTTTTTATTGTTATGTGTGTAAATTGATCATTATAGTGTATACGATGGTTCATTATAGTACTCATACGCACTATAATGAACAATTACACACATTATAATAAAAGTTCATAGTTCATTCTACAGATATGAATTCAGCCTATATATAGTGCTGCCCTGTACCTTTATAAATAAAAGTTAGCAATTAAATCTTGGTGATGGGTTTCTATAAGAGAATTGGAAGAAAGAGTCTAAATAGTAGTGTTCAACCCATACGTTCTAACAACATAAACATCCAATAGTTTATTACAACACCACAAATAGTACACAAAGCGAAGCCATCGAACAGGGTTGGATGAAATATCATCCGCCATTTGTCGATTGAATGCAACAGACCGTTGAACTTGTGTACCCCTGCCTTTTATTGCACTTGAACAAGGAAAACAAACACGCACGGCAACAATAATTGAATCCACTGTCTTCTCCATTCCATTCCAGTAATCCTATGCATATCAGACAATAAATTGTACGCAGTCAGCAGTCTCAGTATTCATAGACATTGAGAATGGTGAATGCATATACATACCCGAAGAGAAGTCGGAAAACAGCTTTGAGTTTCTTCTCCGGCCCTCAAAGGGAGTGTTCCAACCTGCTTTTCAGTATGTAATTATCATCATCACGAACATACTGAACTTTGGCATAGCTGCTGATAATTGCGTTGCGCAAGAATCTTGGGGTCATTTTCGTCAATTTGACCACGTGTTTTTCAAGTCGTAGTAATCGATCTGGAAGCTTGGCCAGTTTGTCGCAGGATCTGACCTCCAATTCTTCCAAGCAAGGCAGCGATCCTTCCTCTGCTTCAAACTCCACCAGATTCTCCAGCTTCCAAATCCAAAGAGATTTGAGGCGACGGAAACCTCTCCTGGAGCAATTCATATGAGTATGCTTCACCGACTTACCTAGCAGTCGAAGAATTACGAGATTAGGCAGCGTTTCCAGAAATCCCATTGGGTCCACATCTAACTCCGACCCCACTAGCGTAATATCAGTTAGACTAAGAGGGAGCTCGAAGAGGATATCGAGGTCCAATTTTCCCAGCAAATAAACTGTCGAGAGATTCTTGTTCCCCTCCAACGAAGTCAAATGCAGATTGGCAGCTTTCCCATGCTCGTCTCTTGATTTAAGCTTTAGGGACTCCAGGAATTTCAGTTTTGAGATCCATTCCTCGATTTCCTGGAGCTTTGCGGACATTTGACGAGGTGCAGATGCCCTAGATCTGCACGACAATCCCAAATTCCGAATGTTTAGCAACGTATCCAATCCATTTTTGACGCAGGTATCCTCGTCGACGAAGGCGCCCCACAGTGTTTGAAGGGCATTTAGAGTGATCTTTGATGGCGGATCTGGGAACCTGGTGCGGTAAGTCTCACTTAGATACAAATGCCGCAGATACTCCATTTTCCATATGGATCTGGGAAGAACACTTATATACGTATGGTTCAAATCCAGCACTAGGAGATTGAACAACTTGTTAACAGAATCAGGAAGCTGCTCCAGGTATGTCCACCTCAGCCCTAGATACTTCAAGGCACTGAGTTCACCAAGCGTCTCGGGCAACTGGGGCCGGAACACTTTTTCCAGATCTAGGATCTTCAACCGGATGAAGTATCTTGCTTTGATGCATTTTCGGAGGTAATCCCCTATATCCTTTCCCGGTTTGCCTCCTTCTTGGGTATTGAATGACAAGAAGGAGATGATATCCCGACTATTTGGCAGTGATTGGTATATGTTGTCTCCACCATTAAAATCGACCAGCCGACGAATCTGATCATTCTTGCCTTTGAGAAAATTGGCATTACCAGCTAACTTGGCATCCCCCAACAGTTCGTTTCGTTTATCAACATCGATCCTACAGGTACTCACTTTACCACTGCGCTTTCTTTTTACAACCACCACTACCTTCAGATCTATCAGCTCATCCAGATAGCTCTCTGCGATCTTTTCAAGGGACTCGTTACCATATTTATTGGAATGCACCAGACCCTCTGCAACCCATAAGACTATCAGTCTTCTTGCAGGTACTTTGAAATCGGGAGGAAACAGTTGGAAATAATGGATACAACGCCTCAAGTAAGATGGAACACTTTTTACGCCTGTGTCCGTAGAGTTTGGTCTTCTTTCAGCTTTTGCGTGCTCCAACAACTGATAGCTATCACCGATGATCTGATCTTTGATTCTGAACAGGTGCGTGGTGATGTTCCTTACTTTGTAAGCATAGTATGCCACTTTGAAGATGGCGTTGTTCCTCTGTATCACCCTTTTGGTGTAAGCCCGGGCGAGGTCCTCCGCTTTGGAGATCACTTCTCTAATATTTGTCGTAAGATCCTCCATTTCTTTGGGGAGCCCGCCCATTTCTTCAATCCCTGCCAACTGAGGCGTAAGCATCATCAATTCGTCCTGGATCCACCTTACTACCTCCTCCCCTTCTCTCTGTATGTCTGCTTCATGACGGATGTTTTCTTGGATGGTTTCTCGAAGGCTTTGAAGAAGGAAAGTCACGGCCGCATCCGCCATTACATGTACAGATTTCGAAGGCACGTATTCTCTCGCTGAGTCTGCCAAATTTGTGTATATGATGAGACTTGAGAGACAGCCAGACAGGACTGCACCTTGGTTTTTCTTTTGGCTTGTTTAGTTGACTTGCCTCATTTTAGTACTACTAGTATGATATGGTAATTTTCTGTATCAGTATAATATTATTATATCACATTTTTTTTATGAAACTATTTGACTTTTTCATCTCGTTAAGCTATATTTCTCATTTTATTTTATCTAAATTAAATCATTTGGAGCTGAGTATACAAAATTCATCTTGTACGTATTATCTAATTGCATTCTTTAAAGCTTGAGCTACACTTTCTTCCATTATCTTGGCCGTTGTATTGTATGTATATAAGTTATTTTCATTTCAACGCCAGATGCAGCTCTGATTCTGCCGTGCCTCTTCTCTATGGCCGACGAGGTGGGAGCAGTCTTAGTGGAAGACATTCGGAGGCTACTCATGGCGTCGGATCTCAATCTTATTACCCCTGAGGCCGAGGGTGGGTTGCAGATGCTGAGGAATGACCTCCGCCTCTTCAAGGCCTTGGCAGCGCAGGCGACAGGATTAAGAGAGCTGGGGTTGGATAGACAGATTAAGGATGTTGTTTATGATTTGGAAGACATCTTTGAGTCTTGGTTGGTCGCCGACGATGTAATATACCCCGGGCTGTTTATGGAAAGACAGATTAAGGATGTTGTTTATGATTTGGCAAGCATCTTTGAGTCTAGGTTGGGCGCCTCCGCCATATTATACACCCGGTCTCTTGAAAGAGAGCGGATTCTGGCTCGAAAGATCGAGTCCATTAGAGATGATAGAATTAAGACCCTGGAACGCAGGATGCGGACGCATCAAGATCTGCAAAAAGTTCAAACACAACCTACAGAGGTAAACTCACCTCACCCCTTTCACCCTCTTTTACTTTTAAGCTTGCATTCATCTTTCTTTTTCTTTCTGTCATAATCTCAACTCAAAAACTTCCTTTCTTTCCCTTGGCATTTCTGATTTTAGTTTCTAACAGAATCAAGTTTAAGGCTATTGGTGTAAGATTAATAACGAGTACTTATTCAATTACTGAACTTGTACTCAAATCAGATCTACGAAAGAAATCCCCAAGTAGAAGGTCAATTTTTGTTTAATTATATAACTTGTGTCGTAATGTGGTTAAAACATTACAGGTTTCTCCGGAGAAACCATATAAGGAGGGTTCCTCTATCGAGCCATGTAACATTTTTGAAGATGAGGCACAGGCTTTAATCAGTAATCTCTTGGCAGAAACAGAGGAAGTCGATGTTATCTCCATCACCGGCATGCCCGGCATTGGAAAGACGACGCTCGCCAGGAATATATTTCAAAACAAGGAAGTTGAGAGCAGTTTCCCCTCTCGTATATGGGTTGATATTCCTCTAAACTTCACCAGGAATTATTTGTATCGCAAAATCATAGAGAGTTGTAACTCGCACCATAATCCTCAAGGGGCTAGGGCTAGCAGCAATGGTGGAAGTAGTGATGATATATTATTGGATGAGGTTGTTACCCGCCTGGAGAAGTGCAGATTCTTGTTAGTCCTGGATTCTGTATGGACTGCCGACACCTTGGACAGCATCATACCTTTCTCGCCAAACAATGGTAAAGTCCTAATAACCAGTCGCCATAATCATATCACTAGAAAGCCTCACTTGCTTCGGTTCCTGAATGAAAGGGAAAGTTGGAATTTACTCCAATTTGCAGTATTTGGGAAGCTCAATGCCTGCAGTGAAATGCTGAAATCTGCAGGGGAACGCATAGCCAAGAATTGTGATGGATCGCCGCTTGCAATCGCTGTAGTTGCAAATGGTCTGATGATCCCGTCAGAATCGGGCAAGGGTCTGAATGAGAAGTGGTGGGAGAAGGTGTCTGAGAGCGTGACCAAGTATGTCACAGACTACTGCGCCCAGCACAATGTATTTAAGAGTATACAGATGAGTTATATTCAATTGCCCCAAAATTTGCGAAATTGCTTAATCTATTTGGTAGTGTTTCCTGATGGTGACGAGATCCCGGTTGGGACGTTGACTCGCCTCTGGATTGCAGAAGGACTTGCACAAGATATTAGGGGTGTGAGTTCGGAGGAAACAGCAGAGCAGAATTTGAATGAACTCATCAGCAGAAACTTGGTTTTGGTCGGTAAAATCTATCCCAATGGCCAGATTAAGACATGCCGTCTTCATAAACTGATGTATGGTTTCTGTAAATATAAAGCTGATGAGCAAGAGTTTTACCATGAGATCAAAATATCCAAGAGAGGGTATCGTGATCGTCCAATGCCTCTTACACCAAGCCATCGCCGTCTCTGTATTCACTCCTGTCTCTTCGAATTCCTTTCTAGTGCACCGGAGGGAACAAGTGTCCGTTCTATTCTATGTCTGGACAAGGCAGACAACACAGTCCTGCAGCCAGAAGAAAGTTCCCATATCCATAAATCCTTCGAGTTGCTCAAGATTCTGGAGTGCAAGCGCATCAAGTTTGCTAAATTTCCCACTAAGTTGAGCAGACTTAAAAATCTGAGGTACATCGCTCTATCTTGTGATGATCTCCATTTCATCCCCGAAGCCATCTCTTCACTATGCTACCTAGAGACTCTGGTGGTGGACACAGATTCGGCTTCACTTGAACTCAAAGCTAATATATGGAGGATGCCTCAGTTGCAGCATTTGGTGACAAAAGCAGCTATTGTTCTAGCCATAAGACAGGGGAAAGGTGAAGCGGGCAAGAATCTTCAAACACTGACTAGATTATCACCCGCGTGTTGCACAGAGGAACACGTGTTTGAAAAGGCCCCCAACCTAAAGACGCTGGGAATCCGTGGGCGGATAGCTGATATTCCAGCTGCGGGCGAGGCCTTGAGAAAACTGGAGAGTCTTGAAAACTTGAAGATGATAAATGAATCTGCAGCAGCTGATCCGTCCCTCTCCCTCTCCCTCACTCCTAACTTCTTCCCTCCCAATATCAGGAGGCTCACGCTATCAGGAACACGCTTGGGATGGGAATCGATGTCTGTGTTGGGGAAGATTGTTAATCTGGAGATCCTTAAATTGAAGAACAATGCATTCACGGGAGAGTCCTGGAATACAGATGTGGGTGGCTTTAGTCAACTTGGATTCTTGTTCATTGGAACTACGGACTTAGTTTCGTGGGAGGTCTCATCCACTGGTTGTTTTCCAAAACTAAGGTGGCTCGTGCTTAACAAGTGTGAAAAGCTCGAGGAGATCCCATCGACTCTGGTGATGAGCCTGGACACATTGGAGGTGCACCACGTTTCTGAATCAGCAGTTGAGTCTGCTAAGCACAGTGAATGGGACAAAGTAAAGGTCCATGGTTTGTAAATTATTAGTGTGCCTGGAAAATGAGCAAGAATTTAAGATTTCCAGCTGATCAAGCAATAAAGCCTTAAGAGTCGGGATGTTATAAAACAACAGATTTTATTCTTCAACATTTGCAACAAGATTTGTTTCAACTTTCATGTCAAGACTTCTATGTTGTTATTTCCTGATCAATTCAAATTTCAATTGTATTTTTTTTTTTTTATCGACTGTTTCCCAATTTTGATTCATCCACTTTCATGTTTCGAAGTAACTTTATTGACATTCAACTTCTGAGTGTAAGTGATACTGCAACACTAAACATCTAATATCCGGTCCTCAATTTTGAAGTGTTAATTGACATGCAAGAAATGGTTAATATATTTATTTTGTATTGGAATTTGTTTAAGTGTCATTTTTAAACAATGATTATTATTATTATTATTATTATGTTTAAATTATTGCCTATATATTCAAATATTTTACCTCAATAAATATAATTAATAAATTTATGTAAATCTAAAATTTTGATCGCACCCAGTTTTTACACCTCTAGTGTGCACAATTGTATTTTCATCAGAAATAGAGTACTTTCATCACTGGACTCCGAACGAGGGATGTTGGCCATTTTTGTTAAGGGATAAGGGTCCGATTGACCCCTTGACTATTGTTGTTGGAACACATTAAACTCTCCCGACTATTTGGATCAATTAAGTCCCTCAATTATTAGAAATGACACATTTAAACACTTTAAATCTTAAAATACTTATTATAACCTCATTTAAATAATAGTGTATATAATTTCTCAAATTTAAAATTTAAATTTATATATATTTGAAAATAAAACCTCAAATCAAATAAATATAATTTTTATATAAATATTAAAATAAAAAATTAAAATTTTAATAAAATTTGATTTTTACAACAAAAATAAAATCAAGATGCTCTAATATATAAAAATTCAAATAACAATATTAACAGAAATAACAATAAATCTTCATTAATTAATATTAAATAATAAATAATAAATAATTATAAATATGGAAATAAAACATAAAAATCCAAGACTCAATAAAACTAAAATAATAAATATTTGAAAATAAAACCTAAAATCAAAGTAAATAGAAATATTATTTTTTAAAATAAACCTGAAATAAAAATGAAATTTAAAAAAGTAAGATTTAAATAACAAATTGACGTTTATGATAAAATAAAGTTGAAATTCTCTAATATATTATATATTTAAAGTAAACTTGAAGTAGAAGTAAATTAAATTCTCTAAAACTAACTCTGAATATAAAAACTTAAGATTAAAAAAAATCTAAACATTATAAAAAAAAATTAATAAAACAGCAGATTTTAATGTAAAATATTTCTCAGGTTAATTTTTTTTTTTACTGTGTATAAAAAACTTTTTCAATGCGTAAATTTTTTAATGATTTTGACAATAAGCTTTTTTTTTTTCGAATTTCAGAATTATTTAAAAAATATATAAATTTATTTTGATTACTAATTTTATTTAGAATATTTATTATTTATTTTTTAGATTAAGAAGTTATATATAAACTTATATTTAAATAAGGGTATAATAGAAATTTTAAGACATAAAATTTTAAAATGAGCTAATTTTAATATTTGAGGGGTCTAATTAATTGATTCCAAGAATTATGAAGAGTCTAATGTGCTCTTAATACAATAGTAAAGAGGCTAATATGACCCTTATCCCTTTTATTAATTTATAGAAGTGTAAGCCAATGAGATTTAGACCTGATTCTTCCTTAGTTGTACGCACTCTTAAAAGTCAACGGCTATAGTGGTAGTTAGCCAAATTTATATATGTTTATATATTGTTTAATCAAGTTGTTAATTTGTTTAAGCAAAGATTAATAATATTTACATTTACTTGCTTTTGGTCTTTTTTTATTGCATGAATATTGTTGGACGATTTTATTAATTTATTGTAGGCATGTAATTCAAATCAAACCCGACCGATCTATCGTAGTTGTTGATACATTTAAAGTTAATGGCAATTGTTGAAGTTAGCAAAATGTATATTTATATGTTGTTTAATAAAGTTGTTTGTTTGAATAATGATTAACAATATTATTACATTTACTTGTTTTGGTCTTTCTTAATGCGTGAATAATTGACCAATTATTAATTTATTGAAGTGCATGTGAATTCAAACCAAACCCGATCTACCCTAGTTGTTGTAGTTAGCAATATATATATATATATATATATATATTTATTTGAGATCATATAATAATAAATATGAATATTAAAAATAAGAATGATTTTTATTCATTAGACCAAACAAAATGAGTGGTTAGGATTAGTTACAATATTTGAATTTTAAAATTTTTTTAAATCTAGTTAAAGGACATTTTCGTCAAATAATCTGAAAGTTATTTTACAAATTTTCTTTTTATTTTCATGCGGTTTTTTCTCTAATTCTCTTTTGTTTATTCTTTCACGTTTATTTTTTCTTATTTTATATTAAATTATTGTTTCAATTTTTTTAATAATTACACCAACAATTAAGTCTTTTTTAATTTAAGAATAGTATATTATAATAACTTTTATTTTATTATTATATCTTAATCTTTAATTTATTTTTAAACATACTTATGTTTTTTACTTGATAAATATTAATTTATAGCTTGTTACATTGTATCTTAAAACTTGATACAATTTATTTTATTGCTTGATATTTTTTTTTTGGATACATTATACTCCTTCCGTCCCGGTCAAATTGTCCACATTTGACCGGGCACGATAACCAATACATGTGAGTGGTAGTGGGAGTTAGTGGGATGGATATTTTATTGATGAGTGTAGAAAATTTGCTATTTTAGGAAAGTGGACTAATATTGTGGGACAGACGAAAAAGGAAATGTGGACAATTTACTTGGGACGGAGAGAGTAACAATTTGCTTGATAAATCATTTTCATTAATTGTTTGATTCACTATAACTTATTATTTGAATGTATATATTTTATTTCGTACACATTGTTTTATTGGTTGATTTATTTTTATCTATGAATTGATACGTTTTATTTTATTACTTCAATTATTTTCATTCATTGTTTAATTCACTATACTTTATTGCTTTACATTGTATATATTATTGCTTGATATACTTATTTATCGATTAATTCATATAAATTTATTATAAGAATGAATGAATATCGTCGATATGATATCAATTTGTTTCATTATATTTTATAGCTTGATACATTATATTTTAATATTTGAATAGAGTATTGATAATGCTTGTTTAGACTATCATTAATATTATTAATGTAGCGTGATTTTGAAAATAAATTAGTTTTTTCATCGGATGGTTATTTATTAAATTATTATTCACTTTTTTTTATTGATTGACACATAAAGGTTTACAACTTGATACATAATATTATTGCTTGATACATTAAATTTTATTTGATTCATCTATTGCTTAAATTGGGTGATACGTTTTCATACTCTAAATATATGCAATACGGATCTCTTTTGAAAGACAATAAAAAAAATATTTGATTTGATATATTATACATGAAAAAATAATTACAATTGACAAAGTTATGATTAATTAAAATTTCGTAGTAGTTTTAGAGAATGTGATAATAAGGAGAGAGAATATTAAATAAAAAAAAACTTGATATATTCATCAAGCAATGAAATACAATGAACCAAGCAATACGATAAAATCTATCAAGCAATATAAAATAATTTAATTAATAATAATATTTTCGAAAATAATCGAATAATTGCTACATGGAATATTGACTAAAATAACCTTTAATTACAATAATTAAATGACGTTTGGCATAATTAAATGAATAATTAAACTGTTCATTTAAAATCACTCAATGAACAAGCTTTATTTTTATTTTTAATCTAAGAAATTTTATTATGAGATATAAACCATATATATATATATATATATATAGTAAAAATTCAAATATAATATAAATTATTGTAATTTTCTTAAATATTGTACGAATCTCTATATACTTAAAACTAAAATCCGCAACGAAAAAATTTCCCCCCAAAACTACATACCAAAATTAGTTTTGTATAAATAATAAAAAATATGGTAAATATTTAATTAATATAATCTAAATAATTAATAATTATTATGTTTGATATATAATGCCATTCAATACAAATTGTATCAACAATATTATTCTGAATATGCTTAACTTTTTTCTCAATCCAAATTGAAATTGGTCACTATTTCTTCTCAAGAACCTTTAATGATGATGGTTTAGCCGGATCTAAATAAGAATTAGAATAATTTCATTTTTAAGTATATATAAATATTGATGTTTCGATGGTTTATTTAAAGATGAGAATCACTCATACCATAAGAAATAAGAACCAATCCTCGCCATTGATTTTGATGAATGAACGCTCAGGATTTTACTAAAATTTTCGGTCATTATATCTCAAAAAACCTGCATTATAGGGTATTTTTATCATTTTGTACTTATTTAAAATTCTGTTTGCATATTCTATCTCGACATGCATTATATATCTAACAAACATGCATTATATGCATAGGAAACATGCATTATAGGCATAGGAAACATGCATTATATACCAAACATTCATTATATACCTAACAAACATCTTCCTACATTAAAATATGGTATTACTCTTATTTTAGAACAATATTACTATCATTATACAGTATTACTTCCTCCTTTTTATATGGTATTATTTTTGTTTTAGAGTTATAATGCATATGTTATTACGATATACTCCCTCCGTCCCGGCTGAATTGTCCCGGTGACTTTAGGCACAATAACCAAGGAGTGTGAGTGTAAAGTAAGTTGAGTGGAATTAATATTTTATTGTTGAGTGTGAAAAAGTTGCCTTTTTAAGTAATGAGACAATTGAGGTGGGACGGACGAAAAAGGAAAGTGGGACAATTGAGGTGGGACGGAGGGAGTAATATATAACAAGTGCAAATATAATAATGAATGATGATTTCGCTGAAATAAATATGTAACATTTTATCTATCATATTCTACATTATATACTGTAACTTCATGCATTATATTGTGCAATTGCACTCATTATATAAGAATTCGTGTACTGTTACGAGAATTATGCATATTATATATGATATTAATTTTATTTTAAAGAAAAATTATATTACTTTCATATAATTCATATGTTATTGCTATATAATACATAACACGTGCAAATATAATGATGAATGATGATTTCGCTCAAATGAACATGTTGCATTTAATCTATCTTATTATGCATTATATACTATAACTTCATGCATTATATTGTGCAATTGTATTCATTATATAACTTCATGCATTATGTTGACCTCGACATGCATTATATACCTAGCAAATATTCATTATATATCTAAAAAACCTGCATTATATAATATATTAATATACATTTATATAATATAACAAAAAAATACATAATTAAAAATAAGTAATATATGATCAACTTTTATAACAACAATGATATTATCTATAGTATGCAAAGATAATGAATTTTTTCAATTTTTTTTATCTGAAAAGGGTTATTGCATTTTATCTATCATATTATGCATTATATAATATAACTTCATGCATTATACCGTGCAATTCCATTCATTATATAAGAATTTGTGTACTGTTACGAGAATTATGCATATAATCACTAATTTTCATCGAAACATATGCAATAGGGATTTCGTTTGAAAGATAATTAAATTACCTTTAATTTGATATAGGATACATTAAAAAATAATCTAAATAGAAGGAGATGATCATTTAAAGATTTAGGATGATTTTAGAGGAGAGAGAAAAAATATTACAAAATTACCCTTTAATGCATGTTTTAATACATTATAATGCAGACGGGATTTATTTAGTCTTGAGCGTTGGATCACCAATTGGATGGTCGAGATTAATTCTTATTTTCACATGGTAAGGAGAGTTCTCATATAATCACTCCCCTATATATATAGGGAGTGGATCATATGATAATAAATAAGTATATTAAAAATAAGAATGAATCTCATCCATTAGATCAAATTAAATTAATGGTTGATATTTAATCAAGCAACAATTAAAACACAATCAAGCAATAAATGATCAAGCAACAAATAAAATACAATCAAGCAATATTGTAATCAAGCAACAACTAAAACACAATCAAGCAACATTGTAAAGGTAATCAAGCGGCTTTATCATTTTATTACGGGGGAATTTTTATCACCGGATCCAATCCCTATATATATATATATATATATATATATATATATATAGAGGTGTAATCATATGTGAACCACCTTCTAGATGTGAAATGAGAACTAATCTTGTCCTTTGATTAATCTTTATGGACGTTCCAGATTTTTTAATTTTGTGTCATTAGTTATTTTTTATTTATTGTTTTAGGGTATTTTGGGTACTTTTGTTTATTAATTTTTTTGTTACCATATCTAATTCCATAAATTTCTCTACTTGTTTTTTTGCCAAATCTTCTTTTCCTTAATTATTTTTTGTACGTTTATTTTGTTTATTTTTTTTTCATGAATCACATATCTTTTTGTATATTCTTCAATTTTTTATTTTTTTAAGGTTCTGAAATCTATTTTTTAACAATTAAAGTCATGTTCTTTCATCACGATTATTCTTATTATCGTGCACTTGTTTTTTCTTCGTGCGTCTTTGTATTTTTTTTACCAGTCTATATTTTTCGTTTATTCTTCATCGCCTTATTGTTGTTCAATCGTTGTTGGTCGTATGTCTTCTGCAGTTGATGCCATGGATAAATATGATGACGGTATTTATCTATCACTCTTTTTTTGTTTATTATTTTTTTAACTAATGATTTTTAATTTTTTGTTATGTAATCATATTGAGTTTCATATCATTCATACTTTGTATGTTGTTTATCCGACGTTTTTGATGCAGTTGTTGAGTTTTTACGTTTGTGGTTTTATTTTTTTTGTGCATGGAATTGTCTGTGTGCATGTTTTTTACTGCATGTTTTATTAAAAAATATACAATATTCTCTCATGTGAACATGCTGAAATAGAGTGTATTTGTTGCATATTTCAAATGAGTATTTTTTATTTTCGTGGGTTGTGTGTTTTTATGTTTTTTTATTTGATGTATATTATGTTACGAATGTTGCAGATATAAGAATGTAATATTGCACATAATATTCATTACAATTGCAAATTTAGTATTTTTTTATTATGATTTGAAATGTTCATTTTTTTATATTTTTTTAATCTGATTAATGTTAATATGTTACTTTTTCTTTTTATTTGTAGTTGTTATTACTCCTGTATGCGAAGATTCTTTGAAACCGCTTAAGGGAAAAGTGTTTCGTAGTTTGGATGAAGGTGTAGATTTTTACCGAGAATATGCTAAGTTTGTTGGATTTGATATTCGTTTATCAAGTTCTAAGAAAGTTAAGGATATTTTGACTTGGAGGTATGTAGTGTGCAATCGTGAGGGTGACAAATTTATTGTTGCTGGTGATACCGATATGTTAGATTATGATTTGTCTAGTTCAAAGATTATGAGAATGTTGATCAGAACAAGAAGTTGATGAACAGGATTACTTTATCATTTTATGTGTTGTTGCAGAAGTTTGATGGTGATGTTAGTAAGTTGTCGGATTTGCTTAGTGCACTTGATGTTGCAGGCAAGAATATCTCAGACGAGGATCACGTTGATTCTGTTGGTGACAAGAACCGATTGTTCAGTAGGTTTTATGGGGCTGAGATTCCGGATACTGTCGATGTACACCCGCCCGATGTTGTTAAAACTAAAGGAAGTGGTAG
>JAPKLW010000305.1:272585-307126 GCA_026898455.1 Plectranthus barbatus
AAACCCAGCACTCAAGTGCTGGAGTATATCCTGAAACTGATATATAATTGTGCAAACAAGGCTAAATATTCTAAGTTTTGAATTACCAGCTGTGAACTGAGTAACCAGCACCAGCTGACCAGTTGCCAGTTGTCAGCTGTGTGTAAGTAGCGTGCAAGAAAACACTTAACATTATTTCCGCTGCGTAACGTTTTATACTCTGAAAAACCGGGACCATCATACAATAAATTTGCAGTAACAGTTGATAATTACTGCACAAATTGGTTTCAAATTATGCAAATACTTGAAAATTTCTACCACTAAAAAATCCTAATCTACATGCTCAAAATGTACAATAAAGCTGCAGTAAATGGTTATTACATATGACATATGCCAAGTAATCTGATAGCATTAGAAAAATTCAATTTCAACCTAACTACGTTATCGATTATATGCATCAAAACTCAATAAATATTGAATAAATAGGTCACTGCTTTTGCAATTCATTGAATATTTCCTCCATTACAAATCATAATTACACATTCCTATGTTTCAAATCTGTAATTCCCTCGCTAAAAGCATCCTTTTAAAAATATTAATACTTCGAGTACAAAATTAGGCTTACATTTGAAACCTAAAAACATTGGTCAAAATCATTAAAAAAATATACAATTAATAAAGATTTTACCTCTTCCACTTCGAATGCCTCAACTACACTTCAAGTCGTCGGAATTTTTTCCGGTGGATTACACCCTAAAATTTACGGGTTTTTCAACAAAAAAAAGTTACTGAATTATACAATTCATCAATAAACTAATTAAGCTTGTATATTTGTAGATTTTAGAAATTGGAGACTTATTACAGCCATACGACGATAATTTTAAAATTCGAAAATTTTCTTCACATCATAAAAAGATAAAAAAAAAAAAAAAATTATACACAACTTACACAAGTACAGTCGCACCAGATTTTCACTCCTTCGGGCAATGGCGATTCGAGTCCCGTTAAAATCCTGGAGCAAGCGGCGAAATTTTTCGAGAGCTTTTTTTGGTGTTTCTGGAGAAGACAAATCGATTGAAATTACCGCAGTAAATGTGGTTGGTGAAGATTTTTATTTAATTTACAAAGATTTAATTTGGTTAAACCTACCATGTTAACACATTAAATGACCGATAATTAAGGAGATGGAAACGTGGGTAAGTTATGCGATTTTTTCAAAATTACCAATATATCCTTTTATGCAACTTTTTCATTCTATTTTTGCATCGAATTTTTTGGATGTAAAATTAAATCTGGGTCGTTGAAATTGATAATCTAAGGCTAGGATTAGGTCTTATTTCCCTTCTAAGAGGGGGTTTCCACCATAGTGCACCCCTATATATATATATATATTTATGCACACGATATATAAACTTAATATATGTTGGTCTCGAAATTAGAGTACAAATATGTGCGCCGAAAGTAATAATATATAATAAATTTGCACTTGTTCTCCTAAACAATTAAATCTTAGTTTAGGGTACTTAAGCTTATGTCTGTCGTGATTAAGTAAGTTTCACAGTATATACTCTTCAATACTTGGACAAGTATTGAAGGTTTTGAAAGTCAGCTTGCGAAACTAAAACGAGACATAAATATAAATGTAAGCAATAAAGAACACTTGCTATTTATAGTGGTTCAGATCTAAAAATCCTACATCCATTTTTCTGACCCAAGGTCTGGATAAATCACTAAGTAAATACAAGTCTTCTTACGATCTATACACAACCCATCGGCACTTCCGCCCTTGGGCCTGCTGTGGTCACTCGCCTAGGAACTCCTTGTGTGTTTAGTATTCAGGTTGATGTGAGGACGACACCCCGCAACCTTCTTCCTGGTGGTTGGATGTTTACTATTCTTCCCAGAACTCATGTGGTTGGCATAAGCCCGTGAGAATCAGATTCCCAGAGTAGGAAACTGATTGCTGTTAATATATCTTGGAAATATATATTCACCAAAGAATAGCTTCAGCTAAAAAGCTTCAGCGTCGTGCTAAGAGAGTGTAGCACGGAGTAATAACTTAAGTCAGGGACTCAAGTCTCGTGTATAGAAACACGGAAACTTAGAGAGTTTTAGCAGAGAGATATGCCCTTTGTTGTGAGGAATTCGAAACTTTTTGTTTCAAAGTTCGTAACCATTTGAGGTTGGAGGGCAGACCTATTTATAGAGGAAACCTCGAGCATTGAGATTTTTCCTGTTAGACACATTAATCCAGTCGTTAGACTCATGAAAGATGTCGTCCAATCATAGCCCATACTCTAGGTCTGCTATGCTCTATTGTGTCAGTGTACTATACACTAACTTTACGTCCTGCTACGTTTCAGTCTCAGGAATCCAATTTTGGATATCCTCGTACTGACTTTACTTAGGCATATAAATGCTAAAGTTTGACCGAGCTTCGATGACTTCGAATAGCTCGTGCTTTAAAGGTAGAGGCTCTTATACTGACTACCATGGTTAGTATAGCCAGCCCTCATACTGACTTCCCATAGTTAGTATGGCTAACCCTCATACTGACTTCCTATAGTCAGTATGGAAAACACGCCCTCATACTGACTTCTCCTTGTAAGTATGGGAAAGCCCTCACATTAACTTCCCTAGTCGGTATGGGAAGATCCTATGCTGAGTACCCAATCTCAGTCTCGATCAAGGCCATACTTGGTGAAAACCAAGTTTCAAGGTGTATCCTTCGTCAGTTCTCGAGCTTCTCCTATGCTCAGTCTTCAGCCACTAAGTTCTATTACAACTCGATCGATCCTATACAGGGATTACAGTTTTAGAACTCTAGAAACTGAAAAACTGACTAAGATGGCTTTTACAACTTTTGACCCACCAAAACTTAAAAAGTAAGGAAGGATTTATCTAGCGAAAATCCTAACAATTTTCCCCTTTTTGGTGTGGCCAAAGCAATCTTTATCCTAAGCTGATGAGGAGTGGATAATTTTAGAGTTTTTACAATTTTGACAGTTAGTCACATAAACTCTGAAAAGTTCCCCCTCAAATTCAGCTTTCTACTTAAGATCTTCTCCTTACATATTTGGAGAGCAATTTTAATCTTAAGTATGAGAGAGTTAGAAGCTTGCTGATTACACTAGCGTGTGTAAGTTCAGCTATGAAGAACAGAGGCCTTTGTTGGACAAAAAAGAGATTGTCATCAACAAGTTAGTTTATCCTTTAATAATTTCCATTACAAATACAGGGATAAGCTTAAAAAAAACCTATACAGAACTATTACAAGTCTATACTGTAGGATTCGAGTCTACGACTAACAACTTGAGTTGTTATTTAATTCGCAGGACCGTTCTTAGGATATTAAAAACAAATTCAATTAAATAAACCATGCCACCCTATTCATGCTCCTACAATAATTAATTGCATAGGGTGGATTCAAGAGAATACCTGATCTTCAATCGTTTGATCTAGAGATTTAGATCGGAGAGTGAACGATGAAGCTAAATCTGAAGCGAAATGGAACGACTGCTTTGTTTTGTTCCTACAGATTTGATCTTCTGATCTGTTCCCTTGCTCATTGGAAATCTGGTGAGGATTATCTGCCAAGTTGAATCAGAAAGCCGGAGGATTCGGTCAGAGAAATCCTCCTTCTGATGGCCGCTGATCTCTCTCTCTCTTTTTCAATATTCTGATTTGAATATGAAATTGTATACTATGGTGGCTACTTCTGACCTAGAGAGAAATCCTTTATAGTGTTAGGGTTTTAAGAAACCCTAACCCTAATGGGCTTGAGCAGTATGTGGGCCAGACCAAGGATCAAATGCAAATAATAAAGTGGACCCTCTTTATTAATTAATCCTTCCTTGTTCAACCCAGAACATAATTAATTAATAAAACATTGTTTTAACCTTCACCACGGTAACAATGCTGACTCGCCCCTTTATTACCACATTATTAGGAACGGGTTGCATTAAACTAACATGATCCACATATTTAAGGTTTTAGACATTAATTAATTAATTTGGCTTATGACAATCAACCACAATTAATTAATATCTTATTTCCTAATTCATTCCACTCACTCATTTTCTCTTATGCTTGAATAAATTAATCATTCAGCCTGCAGGACTTAGCATAAAGAACCTTGTGAGCTCATCAGGGAATGTCACCAACCTGAAACGGATATGCTTACCTATACATCCAGCCTAAGCAGACCCCGCACAAACTGCCAACACCCAAAATGCAGATATTAGAGTACATGTAAGACTCGCCATCCTAGCAAATCAAAGTGTGGTCAATCCGTGTGTGCCCCTTATCCTTCAGTAAGGTTTAAGATCATAGGAAGTATATTAGGGATCTGGCTCATTCATATGTCAATGAGAATGACACATCCCACTGTTGATCCCATCAATACATAAACATGTACCGACACATCAAGTAGCTAGGATAAGCCCACTTATGAACCAATGTGCCGCAGCTTAAACCAACAGCCTATCCAGGGACTGTTTCAGCTGTGATACTATTTATATCTCGCTAGGTCAAACGAACCATATGATCCTCTGTGATCTCCTACACACCATATGGGCATCCCTATCTACGAGATAAAAGGATATTATAGTTCATCGTATGTTCACATTTATCAGATTGCGAGAATTGTTGATGCAACACATAAATGAAGGCCAATATACAAAACACTTAATCATTTATGCTTTTAGTATACAATCCCAACAATCTCCTACTTATACTCAAAAGCATAATACCATTACTTTCACAGAGTATTAAGTGTGCCTATTCAATCTAGCTATTACATAAGACGTCTAGCCTCAGATCTTCAGTCAAAGAGCACGAACGTGTTCTTCATAGATCTTCTGAGGCAAGCCCTTTGTAAACGGATCAGCTATATTCTCTCTCGTATGTATCTTTTGGACTAGCACATTGCCTCTTGCCATAATCTCTCGTATGATGTGGTACTTTCTCTCAATGTGTTTTGAGGCCTTGTGAGTTCTGGGTTCGTTTGAGTTTGCCACTGCACCAGCATTATCACAGTATACTGTGATTGCCTTAGGCAAATTCGGAATAACATCCAGCTCTAGGAGGAAGTTCCGGAACCATATAACTTCCTTTGCTGTCTCTGAAGCTGCTACATATTCAGCTTCCATGGTGGAGTCTGCGATGCATTTCTGCTTCACACTCCTCCAAGACACAGCTCCTCCTCCCAAGGTAAACACATATCCAGAGGTCGATCTCTTCTCATCTTGATCTGCCTGGAAATTCGAATCCGTGTACCCAACAGGACACAAGTTCTCACTTTGATATATAAGACATAAGTCTTGTGTTTTCTTCAGATATTTGAGAATGTGTTTCACCGCATTCCAATGCGCCTGCCCGGGATTGGACTGATATCTTGCTGCCATACCAACAGCATAGCAGATATCTGGCCTCATACAAAGCATAGCATACATGAGACTTCCCACTGCCGAAGCATTTGGTACTATAGACATCTCATCCTTCTCCTTCTCTGTCACAGGACACTATGACTTTGAAAGACGAATTCCACGACGATAAGGTATAAGACCTCTATTGGAATTTTCCATGCTAAAACGAGCCAACACAGTATCAATGTAAGCACCCTGGGATAAGCTCAACATCCTTTTCCTACGATTACGTAGGACTTTGATCCCAAGGATGTAACCAGCATTACCCAGATATTTCATCTGAAACTGCTCGGATAACCAACCTTTAATGCCTGATAACACCTCCACATTGTCTCCAAATAGGAGAATGTCATCTACATAAAGTGCAAGAAAGACCACACTCCCACTGACACATAAACGGTACACACAACTTTCGTTTTCGCATTGTTCAAATCCATAGGATTTGATCACATCATCGAAATGCTTGTTCCATGACCTTGAAGTTTGCTTAAGTCCATATAAGGACTTCTTCAGCTTCCAGACAAGATGCTCTTGATGATTCTGCACATATCCCTCTGGTTGTTGCATGTAGATGTCACGACCTTCCTCAAGGTACCCATTCAAGAACGCGGTTTTGACATCCATCTTCCAGATCTCAAGATCCATATGTGCTGCTATGGATAGAAGTATCTGAATAGATTTTAACATAGCAACTGGTGAGAAGGTATCATCATAGTCAATACCTTCCTTTTGACTATAACCTTTCGCCACCACTCGAATCCTTCTTTCTCTTGTATACCCACTTGCTGCCTATGGCTCGAAAACCTTCTGGCAGCAAGGATTTCTGGTACACATCCATAGCTGTAATTGATTCTATTTTAGAATCCATGACCTTTCGCCACTGATCAACATCCTTGTCTCTCATAGCTTCGTCGTATGTCCATGGATCGGTATCGTTCAATCCGTTTTCAGGGATTAAGTTTGAAGACTCTCCCACGAACATATACCGCTCAGGTTGCCGAGGCAACCTCCCACTACGACGAGGCCCCTTTAATGTGTCTGTGTTTGGTGCATTCACTTGTGATTCACCAACTTGCACAGGCGGCCGTGCACCTGGTTCCATACCCAACTCTGGTATGCTCAGGTTGCCACGGGATTCTCCTCATGGATTTGAATTGTTCTCTTCAATTTCTTGAAGTACAATCTCGCTCTTGGTCTTGTGGTTCCTTATGAATTCATCTTCCAGATATCTTGCGTTGGTACTCATAACGACTTTCTGGTCATCTGGATCATAAAAGAAGCCACCCTTTGTTTGCTTGGGATAGCCCACAAACAGCATTAACTTAGACCTTCCTTCTAATTTGTCAGCTTCCTTATTCAACACATATGCTGGACAACCCCACACTCTTAATCTGGACAAAACAGGTTTATGTCCATACCAGAGCTCAATCGGAGTTTTAGGAATTGACTTAGAAGGAATTAAGTTAATCAAGTACGCCGCTGTTTCTAGTGCATACCCCCAAAAGGAAATGGGCAGGCTGGCATAGCTCATCATTGACCTAACCATTTCTAACAGAGTTCTATTTCTTCTCTCTGCTACACCATTCTGCTAAGGGGTGCCAGGTGCAGTCCACTAGGAGGTAATCCCTTGATCTGCTAGATACTGCAAGAACTCATTGCTGAGGTACTCACCACCACGATTAGATCGTAGTCTCTTTATGGTCTTGTTTAACTTGTTCTCTACCTCAGCCTTGAACTCCTTGAATTTCTCAAGGCATTCAGACTTGTAGTGAAGCAGATAAACGCGTCCATATCTAGAGTAGTCATCTATAAAGGAGGGATTATGTAAAAAAAAAAATCTCCCTGTGAGAAAAAAGAATGAATCATGTCCATCAGATCTAAAAAAATCAATGATTGATATTGAATCAAGCAACAACTAAAACGCAATCAAGCAACAACTAAAGCACAATCAAGCAACATTGCAATCAAGCAACGACCTGAATACAATCAAGAAATGTCATGAATGCAATCAAGCATCTTTCTCATTTTCTCACGTTAAGAGTTTTCTCACTGGATCTACTCCCTATATATATATATATATATATAGGGGCTTAATCCAGTGATAATAGAGAATATGAAAATACTACATTATATCCTCGCTATACTTCATTTTAACATCAAAATCATTCAGTGAAAAAATATTCATTTTAACCTCAAAATACTTCATTTTCATTTTGTCTTCCATATTCTTCATTTTATCTTCGATTTCATTCATTGTACTTTTTAGCCTTCAGTTTTTCTAAAATATTGTTCATTTTTATCTTCATTTTTGTTCATTTTATCTTAAAATTACTTCATTTTCTATTCTCATGTTCTCACGTTAACAACTATTCTCATATGATCAGACCTCTATATATATATATTTTAATCAAGTTATCAATTTGTTTAAGCAAAGATTAATAATATATATATACATTTACTTGTTTTTGGTCTTTATTTATTGCATGAATATAGGGCAATTTCATTAATTTATTGACGGCATTTTAATCCAAATCGAACCCAGCCGATCTATCCTAGTTGTTGATACCTTTAAAGTCAACGGCAATTGTTGAAGTTAGCAAAATGTATATTTATATGTTGTTTAATCAAGTTGTTTGTTTGAATAATGATTAAAAATACTTACATTTACTTGTTTTGGTCTTTCTTAATGCATGAATAGTTGACCGATTATTAATTTATTGAAGTGCATGTGAATTCAAACAAAACCCGATCTACCCTAATTCTTGTAGTTAGCCAAAAAAAAATTATATATATATTTTTAGAGTAATGATTCAAATATAATATAAATTATCCTAATTTTCTTAAATATTGTACGAATTATGTATAAACATTAAAATAAATGGCCAGCTATTAATTTTGTTTAAAATTTATAATGGAAGTGAATATCTTATGCCAAAAAGCCAACTTGACATATGAGAGAACACTCAATATTTAAAAAACTGCACATTATCATGCAATTATATGTATTATTTTTAATAACAATATATTTATTTAAATTCACACGCACTCATAAAATTCTCCAAAAAATCATGTAATTATATTTGAATACTAATAATATTTTTTTTTAAAAAAAAATTCATCGCTTAATTATTAATTCTATCATTATTAATGCTCAAATTTGTCGAGGTTGACTTTTTACTAGAATACTTGATAAAACATAGAAATTGGTAACTCGAAAATATATAGAAGTAATAAACAATACTGGTTCGGAAGTAGAAATTGATTGTTTGTGAATTTATTGTTGTATTCGATGTGTCTGAGTACAATAAATGAAATACTATTTATAAGGACTAAATATAATTAATACAACTCAAATGAATAATCACATTCTTTCATCCAAAACAATGGTTCGAGCAGACGCGTCTCTTCGATCGAGCTGCTTTCATCACCTGGTAGCTCAGCCTTGATACAATCTTTCATTCGAGCTAGCTGTTCGTCCGAGGATCAGTTTGAACCGGGAGTAGTTCGGTCGAATAGTAGCTCTTTCATCTTGGAACTCGGCACAATTAGCAAAGAAGAACTTCCCTTGGTAAAATGGTGTATTCCAAGACTTCTTTATTGGACTTTTCTCCTTTGATGGGCTGATAATGGGCTAGTTCATTTTTGGGTCATAACAATAGCCCCCGACTTTCGTCCGAACTACTTTTAGTTCGACGAAGCCAAGACAGGCGATTAGTAGCTTGACTGCATTTATTTTCCTACAAAAGATCAAAGAAGAAAAGTTTTTCCCTACCCCGAACCATGGTTCAAAGATGTTTAGGAAATAGAATTTCCTTACATCGCGAACAACAACTCTACGAATTTTAGGAAAAATTCTTTATTTTTTGGGTTTATCTGCGAAGCTCGTCTTACGATTATCCCCAAGTCCGTGACTGGCTAGGTCCGACCTGTCTACAAAGAATGCTCTTTGCAGGATTTTGAATTTTTTATATGTAATTTTTTACAATCAACCGGGGAGCGACCCCAAGCCCATGGACACACTATGCCGAAATAAACCTTGGTTGTTTACTGGATTATTTGTTTCGGTTTTGTAGTCTTCGAAGAACTGTGCAATAAAATTTCTCTCGACTTTGGTATCCTGAGTTCTTTTGGAAATGGTGGCTGACCTGGCCAAGGGCATCACTGCTTTTAATCGGATTTTTTTTAAGACTGGTCAAACAACTTCTTGCTCGGACCAGTGATCAGCTCAAATTTGTTTGCCGAGTGATATTTTGTCCAAACTCTCTTGCCACCCGAGAGATAGTTGAAATTCCTCGAGCGAACTTTTCAAGTTTTGAATTTTGAAGTCATGAAACGTGTCTTCTCCTTATTGGAAAAGGTCGACAGACATGCATAAAATTCGAGGCATGTTTGCCTGTAAAAACCCAGCTTTTTCTTTTTTTACTTTTTACCTTTGCACTTCGGAGAGCTCCTCGGCCAAGGATTTTACCGACTTCTTCGACACTTTTCTCAAGGGTTAGTTTCTTCTGTTCGTACTACTTTCCTTAAGAATGAGTAGCTCTTGCAGTAATAGTTCAAATAGTAGAAGTGCCAGTGTTAGTATCAGCAGTAGCAATGAGAATAGTAGTGATAGGGAAAGCCGAGAGGATCCTTAGCTTTGGGCTCTGCTGAACAACACCTGAGCCTTCTCAGCAAATAGATTCTGCTGAGCAACAACCCGATCTTTCTTTTTTCAATAGAGATATCTTCGGGTTTAGCCCCCGATATCTTTCCTCATATTTACGAGCACAATAAAAAAGACGCCCTTAAAGAAATCCATTCCGATCTGGATGAGATTAAACTTGATGTGGTTTGTGAGAAATACGGCTTATCTGTGAGGCTGAATGCTATCTCTCCTGAAGAGCATCAACGGGCTCATCGGCCTCCTTATGGGTTCATGGCATTTTTAGCTCGGGTTTTTGAGTTCGGATCCGTCTTCCTCTTCACCCATTTTTTGTACATATCATAGAATTATAAGACATAGTTCCTATCAAACTTTCCCCAATCTCTTGGTGTCATATGATCGGCACATATTTGATTTTTCAAGATGCCGAGCTTGAAGAGCCGATCATGCGGGAGTGGAATGAGCTGCATAACTTAGTAAATAAGAGCGAACATGATTACTATTATTTTTCTAAGTACTCTAAAAACCCGAGCCCCCTTGTCCTTGGTATGACGTCAAATTTGAAGAAGTGGATCCAAGAGTTCTTCTTTATCCAGGTTTCGAATGATTTTCCTGGTTTGAGTGGAGTTATCCGAACTCCTAATAATACATCTTACTTCCTTCTTCGCATATTGTTATTTTCTCACGAGTTGACATTTTATTCTTGCAGGACAAAGGAGAGTGATCCTTTCGGATTACAAAATCGATAGAATACGGAAAAACTACAATCATCCAGTCAGACATTTTGACAACCTTCTTCGTAAACAAACTCTGAGCACCCATGGTATCGACAACCTAATGGATAGACTCACGCTCGAGGAATTTTTGAGATTCGAGCAATAGAAGAAACAGAAGAAAAGGAAGAGGGGCAAGAAGTAGGAAACCATTCCAAAGGATAGGGGTCCTAATGCCTCGAAGCCGAAGGATAAGGGTTCCAATGCCCAGAAACCAAAGGGCCGAACCACTGGTGGTCCTTCTAAGAACCGAACTACTACCCTGATCTCTCGTACAAACAACAGAGTTCGAGTTCAGGAACTTTTTAAGGAGGATTTCAGATCAAACTCCCCTTATGAGTCTAAAGAAGAAGACCCGAGATGGTCAAGAAAAAGAGATTCTCAACTTGATTGAGTTCGAGATGGCAGATCTAAAAGCTGCCCAGCGTTCAGGAAAGGAGAAGTAGCCGGAGGGCGAGGAGACTGTGACCGAGAAGCAAAGAAGGGAGAAATTAACCACTGCTCGGTGTACCTTCTTCAACAATGCCTAGATGTCCCTTATGGTAAGTTTCTTAAATAGATCAAACTCGGCTTTTTTTTATGCCATCGAATCATCTTGATTTTGGTTTGTGTTAATGTTTCTCTTTTTTCCAGGGTTTCTGCGGTATGATCGAGGATTTTGACAGATGCTTTCGAAGTCTCCAAGGAGAGCGCAAGGACCTCGTCCAGATTGAGAAATAGAGGGATGAATTCCTCCAAGAGCGAAATCAACTTGTTTCCGATCTATCGAGTGCTGCTGCGGATCTAAAAGGTTCACAGGACTTAGTCGTGCAATTGACTAAGGATCGTCAGGCAGAAGTCGAAGAGTTGGCCCAGTCCAGGGACTGCACCGACAAGCTCTCGGAGGAGCTGCAAGCCGAGGTCCAAATGCGCATTAAGACCAAAGGGAGGCTGAAGGCGAAAGCTATGAGGAGGCTAAGGCTGCTCTAGAGTTGCCCAACTGCTCGCGACTCCTTCCGGTCCCATCACCTTCAATATGATGGAAGAATTGATTCAAAAAAGGTGAAGGTGGGCCGTGAAGGAGAAGCATCCGGAGCTCAAGCTTGGATTTGTGTATTCTACTCCGATTGTTTTGGAAGAATCTAAGAGTGAAGACGAGGAGACAAATCTAGAACAAAATGATGAAACCTTCTTGAAACAGCTGGAGGACAATCTTCAGAGCGACGAGCAGGCTAAGAACGAGCAAGAGAATGCCGAGTAGCCGAACCCTGACCAGCCGAATCCAAATCCTTGATAAGTTTACTCAAAAATGACTTTGTAATTTCTGTACTTGTGTAATTTAGAATATTTCACCCTTTGTTGTTTGTTTCTTTTCCTATTTAGTTATTATGAATGGATGTTTTTCCTTCAATATGTTTTGTATCCGACCAATTAGTCTTTAGGAGAAAACGAATTTGATCAAAACAAAACTAAGCTTGAAAATTGTACTTATTCTCTGATTCAAACGACTTTACAACTCTTGTTCGAACTGATGATGTTTCAAAACGACTTTACAATTTCAGTTTATACAAACAATGTTTCGAGCGACTTTACAACTCTTGTTCAAACTAACAATATTTCGAAACGACTTTACAAAATTTTGAACCAAACTACAGGTATTCTGAACACTATGAATTCTAGAAATAATACTTCTTTAAATACTTGATATTCCATTCGTTCGTAATGGATTTTCCTTCAGGGTTTTTTAGTCGATATGCCCCATTTTCGACCACCGTCTCAACTATGTAGGGTCCTTCCTAGCGCGGTCTTAGTTTTCCCGTGTTAATTTCTTGAGTCTTTTGGAAAACTTGTTGAAGTACCAAATCTACTATTCGAAAAGCTCTGAGACGAACTGACTTGTTGTATAACTTATCTACTATTCTTTTAATTCGGGTCATCCGATCAGAAGCTTCCATCCTTTGTTTGTGAAGGAGTTCTAATGAGTCGAAGAGCTTTTCTTTATTTTGTTCTTCGTCGAACAACTCAACCCTCGGGCTTCATTGAATGATTTTGATGGGTGACACAACATCAACCCCATATGCAAGGAAAAAATGAGTTTCACGTGTAGCTGTTTTAAAATCCGTTCGGTATGCCCAGAGTATGACCAGAAGTTCTTCGACCCAGACTAATTATTTGACTGCTAGCTTCTTCTTAAGAATGTTGATGATTTTTTTGTTCGATGACTCGGCCAGCCCATTAGCCTCGGGATATCTTGGTGTAGAAAATAATAGTCGAGCCCCAATCATTGCGCAATGATACTTGAATATTATTCTAGTACATTGGTGGCCGTTGTCGGTTATGATTTCCCGAGGTAGTCCGAATTGGCTGATTATGTTTCTCTAGAGGAAGTTAATCATCTCGGTATCTCATTCTCTGGAATGTGGTTTGGCCTTGACCCACTTGGTGAACGAATCCGTAGAATCTACCAAGTACTCCATCAGACCTTTAGCTTTTGGTAGCTTTCCCACGATGCCGATCCCCCATCGACAGAATGGCCAAGGAGGTACGTTCGCATGAAGTGGTTCGATGTGAAAATGTGTTAAGCCCATGAACCTTTGACGGCTATCACATTTTTGAACTACCTATTTGGCATCTTTTTTCATGGTCGGCCAGTAAAATCCAGTTGTGATGGTCTTGTGTGCTAAGCTTCTTAAGCTCGAAAGATTTCCACAGCTTCCTAAATGGATTTCTGATAGGACCGAAGAACTATCTTCTTCAGACACATATTTTTGCAAAGGTCCTTCAGAAGACCTTTTATATAGTTGGTCGTCCAGTAGTGTGAATCGTGCTGATCTTCGGGTTAGTCAAAGTGCCTCGGCTTTTTGCTGTGGTAGAACTCCCTCCAATATATATTTAATGATTGGAGTCATCCATGAATCTTGGGGATCGTTCACCAGGAAAATCTCCATTGACTTGGAGTCACAGTTTCTTATGGCTGGCCAAAGTGCTACGGTAAGTGGGATGGTTCGAGTCCCCCATGAGCTTGCAGAGGCGGCTAGATTTGCAAGGGCATCAGCATGGGAATTTTCTTCCCGAGGTACGTATGTCACCTCTACTAGCTCGAACCTAGATTCGAGTTATTTTGCCATTTCATGATATGCTAGCATTCATGCATCCCTGGCGTGAAAGTCACCTTGAACATGATTGACAACGAGCTGAGAGTCAGATTCTATTTTTAATTTTATTACTTTTAGTTTAAGTGCCAATTATAGTCCGAATATTAGTGCTTCGTACTCGGCTATATTGTTAGTAGTTCGGAATTTAAAGTGAACAGCTCGTTCGATGACCCATCTTCCGGGTATTACATGTAGTATCCCAGCTCCACTCCCCCTAGAATTACTGGAGCCATCAATAGCAAGGGTCCAGAATTCTAGATTGCTCGAGGTGGGTCCTAGCTTGAGTTTGGACATAAGATGGAGCTCGGGTGTATAATCCGCAATGAAATCGACCAAGATTTGAGATTTGATGGTGTTTAATGGTTCGAATTGAAGCCCATAGCCCCTAGTTCGAAGGCCCATTTCGTCATTTGGCCAGACAGATCCGGTTTGGATAGGACGTGCTAAATTGGAAATGACAAAATTACTTTGATTTGATGTGATTCAAAGTACAACCTCAACTTTCTTGATGCTATAACAAGTGCCAGAAAAAAGTTTTTTTGAGAGCCGAGTATCGAGTTTCGGCGTCGAGAAGTGTTTGGCTCACACAGTAGACAGGATGTTGGCTTCTATTTTCTTCTCGGACGAGCACGAAACTTATGGCTCTTTGATGGCACTAAAATTGATCACTCAAAATTAATGCTTCTCAAGTAATAAAATATCAATCCAAGGATCTTCTTGCTTCGCCCAAAGGAATGCCGTTTAATTGTGAGGACTCTTATAGCTAGGCAACTTCTAGTCGTTGAGTTTTTGTTCTATTTCCCTATTTCAAATTTAAACTAACTTCATTAACACTAAAACAAAAATTATACTTCATCATTTATCAATTACAATTTCAAATCAAGTCTTCCATTTCGTAATCAAGATGCTAGAACAAGTTTCACAAATGCTCAAAGAAGAAAGAATGAATGTTGATAAGAATATCGGTGTGATCCAATTGAGTTGAACTATGATGCAAACATTATTTAACTCATAGATGGATGGACTATTACCCTACACTAGCCATCCCCCTATCACGATGAGTTGACCGTTGATGACACTAGAAACCTCAAACAACTACGTTATTGGCTCCTAATTCACTCCTAATAGAACGTAAATCATTATCATATGCCCTTCCTCCGCACAGGGATTAGACCGAGGAACACAAGAATACACACTAATCACGACACTCATATCTGCGTGTTGGTTGCAATATTCGTATAAATTAACACCTAGATTGGCTATTACCTACACCTAGGTGCATAAGAACAAGCTCTAGTGTGATTCAATCTCAAATAGGAAAGTAAACAAACTTAATTCAACCTAATTTTCTCACACATTAACGCAAATCAACATCCAAGTAAATTTAGAACCCCATGCCTCTCTTGTTCAACATTACAATATCCAATTCAAAGCAAACATTACAAGAGATAGGTTTAGATAAATTTCTTCCCCTAATTGAGACTTTGATCTTGATCTACCCCCTTGGATCTTCAATTTTTCTCCAAGGATTGATGAATTAGCTCATTTTCACCTTTTGTGAGGTTTTGGAGAAGATGGTAGAGAAAATCCTAGAGAGAATTTAGGATATTTTTTGAGTAGATTTGACAAAAATTCTTAAAATAACCGTTTCCCCCTGTTATACTGAGCCAGCAGGCAGCAGAGCCTCAGATCGCCCTGGATGACAAGAGATTGCCTGAAATGTCCAGAAACAGAGAAACCATCATTCAGCTCGACTTGGATCGATCGAGGTAAGATCTGTTTGACCGAAATCTACCTCTGAAATGGCAGATCGGTCGATCACTGCTTGGATTGCCCAGAATCTGCCTCTGAAGGGTCAGGATCGATCGATCTCTGATGGATCGATTGAGAATTGCCTCTGAAATGCCTAGATCGACCGGTCTCTACAGGATCGGGCAATTTTCCTCCAAAATCAAGCCGAAAATGCTGAATAATGCTCAAAACCTGACCTACACCATCCAAAACACACAAAACACGAAAACAAAGCAAAAAGAAGCAAAAAGCATATGATATGGGAGTAAAATAGAGTCAAACATGCATGCACAAACATCGAAATATAGGTCATTTTACGCACATATCATAATCCCCCAAACTTGAACCTTTGATTGTCCTCAATCAAAACAAAGTAAAGCAATCATTCAACCTCGTGCAATACCTCATAGCTCATCATTGATTATCTTAGCATGTCCTAGTCAAACAAGATTATCTCCCAACTTTGTGACATGGTTAATGCTAAGGACTCGAACCACTCATCAAACATGGATAAGAGAAATGAAAACACTCCCTCTCGTGTTTAGGGACGATGAGCATCACTCAATCACAAGATATCGAGCTTGAGTTCCATAAGCTTGCATCAATTCTCACCACTATACTACAACGAGTTAGCTCCCAGAATCAAGAAGGTCTTTGCTTTGATTATAATGTGGCTAACTAAAAGGTAGGTGGTTTTGGACCGAAGTAACTAAACTCCTCATTTTCCCAAGAACCCCCTAAAACGTAAACATCAACCACTAAACCCGAGGCTTACTCCATTCTCACATCTCTTTTTTTCTCTTTCTTTCCCTTTTTTTTTTCTTTCAATGGCACCACCATTCATTCATTTTGTGGATGCCTTTTCTTCTTTTCTTCTTTTTTTTTCTTTTTTCACAATCACTTGCACCAATTTTTCTGTAGGTGCCTAATTTATAAGGATTCATAACAATCTTCTATTTCCTTTCTTTCATTCCTCATAAATTGCAATACCAAAATAAGAATCAATTCCCAACCCGACTCACATCACTGCATTCACCCTCATACATTCTTTTCCCCCAAACTTGGTCCTAATAATATCAAGGAAAATTCTCGAATAAAGCTCAATCAAGGGGGTCAAAGATATGAAAGGCAAATAAATTTCATTGTAAACACCTTATACTCCCGATGTGTAAGGTGGGACTAGGAATCGACGACCTAATATAATTTTCTAGTCACATACTCAAGCGAATAGATCGAGAATAGATGCAAGTTCTAGATTTCTCGCTCTCAATCTCGCCTCTCTCAAATAAAATGATATGACAATATCAAGGCTCAAAACTCACAGCTTTTTGTCTAGTCCTATGCATTAACCAAATACAAAACTCGGCAATTCAAAAGTTAAACTCAAACATGCTTTGATAACAAGATTCCGACCTATCATAGGTTGAGGTAAAATTCAAACTCCACATAGTAAATCATGGTCCAATCTCAAGCCTAAGTTGGGTTCATCACGCACACACAACAACCTAAAATAACAACTAAATGCAATGAATCTAAATGTCAAGAGAAACGATAAAATGCGTTACCTATCAGTAGCCACGATCAAACCACTTCTCCATTATTCTACCTACTCAAATAAACATAAAATACCACCAAACTTGAGCATCATTCATATATTTAAATTCTCATTTCCACCAATCGAACCACAAACCAATCAATCAAGACATAAGACATTATCCACTAGCACAACCATTCCAACCAATCCATTTATCGTATCCACGAACCAAGCATAATAGGAAGTAGTCAATCATGCCAACTCATCAATGATTCCATCCAACATCATAATCAAACTATAACAATCATCAATCGCATCCAAACCTCTTTCCACCATCATTTCACTATCCAAAAATCTATACAAATTAATCATTTTTCCACTAGCTCCACCAAACGTACCACCAACCAACATTCAACAAAACAAAATTATAGGAAGTATAAACTCATGCAACATCCTTTCATAACATCAAAAGAAACATAATCCCAAACATCCATATCCAAGGTAGAATATCAATATAAGTACAACCAAATCGAATCGAATTCAAATTTAAGGAAGAATATCCAACAACTAAACTAAACTAAACAAAAGATAGGAGAGAGGAGAGGAATAAACCAAGGCACCGGCTACAGGCACATCCCCCAAAACATAGTCAAGTGAGACTAAGTTTGCAAAAACGGTGGATGGTGCATCGTCACTCCTCTCTATCTTTTAGTTCCTCCTAACAAACACAAACCAAACAAACTAAACAATTATTCAAAATCAAAACAACTAAAAGCAATTAAACAAAAGAAAGAAAATTGGTTGGGTTGCCTCCCAACAAGCGCTTCGGTTAATGTCGGTAGCTCGACCACCTTACTATGTCATCCATTGTCAAAAATCTTGTGGTTTTTCAAAATACCTTTGTCCCTTGTTCGACATTTACTCAGGAGTAAGTTATCAATGGCAATGTTTCTTTCACCCCTATCATCCTTCCAAGGAAGATTGACTCTCTTGACAAACTTGTAAGTCAAAGGTGGTAATTCCCTCTTCGATTTGACCTCTAAGGCATCATCCAATTGAATCCAAAGTATAATAGTCTCAACTTGTCCCCCAATTGGATCAATCATCAACTCCTTTTTTAATCAAATCATATGATTCCTTCACCATGACTTCAAATATCACCTCCTTTTCCACCTTGTCTATAACTCGTGAAGGAAATTTAAGCACCACATCGCCACATGGACTTTCCGACATAATTTCCTCATCATTTCTCTTTTCTTCATCTTGTTGTACCAAAGCAGGGACTTTTTGCAATTCCTCAAGTGAAGATATCTCAAGAGCACCATTCTTCTCACTTTCAATGACTTGCAACTCCTCCTCGGTGGCTTCATCCTCTTCCTCTTCTTGAGGTAACTCTTTACCTTATTTCTTTGATTCTTCTCCTTGCAACACCACTATCTTCTCTTCTTTGAGTTCTTCTTGCAAAGGTTTTTCCTCTTTCTTTGTTTCACTCCATTGATTTGCAATGAATGATTCTTGCATTGGAGTCTTCTTAAGTATATCATCATTCCATTCACAAGTCCTTTCCTTGACTTCCTCACTCTTTCTACTTGAACTCCTTAACAACCTAAGTTGTTCTTGCATTAAATCCATTTGACTTCTCAACCAATCATCTTTGCAAGTCTATTTTACGGTTTTCACCATTTGGTACTCTCTTTCGTCTCCCGGCCATTGGTAATCATCTCCCGACATCTTCTCAAACACACCTCGGAGTGTCCTTCATGGCCTTTGTCTCTTTAGCATTTTGGCTTTCATTTCCTCCATTTGCCTTTGTAAGTTATCCAATCTCTCTTTGGAATCTCATCTTTGATTCACCATTTTATCTTCCGAACACAACCTTTCAACAATTTTTACACAAACAACAAAAAAACAATTAACAATAAATTTTCAACTAAACAAATTAATAAACACCTAGCATACAATATCCACACTTTCAACAATATCCAATGACCTACTAATTAAGTTCCCCAGCAACGGCGCCAAAAACTTGATGGCACTAAAAATTAATCACTCAAAATTAATGCTTCTCAAGTAATAAAATATTAATCCAAGGATCTTCTCACTTCGCCCAAAGGAATATCGTTTAATTGTGAGGATTCTTATAGCTAGGCAACTTCTAGTCGTTGAGTTTTTGTTCTATTTCCCTAGTTCAAATTTAAACTAACTACATTAACACTAAAACAACAATTATACTTCATCATTTATCAATTGCAATTTCAAATCAAGATGGTAGGACAAGTCTCACAAATGCTCAAAGAAGAAAGAACGGATGTTGATAAGAATATTAGTGTGATCCAATTGAGTTGAACTATGATGCAAATATTATTTAATTCCTAGATGGATGGACTATTACCTACACTAGCCAACCCCCTATCATGACGAGTTGACCGTTTATGACACTAGAAACCTCAAATAAATACGTTATCGGCTCCTAATTCACTTCTAATAGCACGTAAATCATTATCCTATGCCCTTCCTCTGCACAGGGATTGGCTCGAGGAACACAAGAATACACACTAATCACGACACTCCTATCCGCATGTTGGCTACAATATTCGTATCAATTAAGACCTAGATTGGCTATTACCTGCACCTAGGTGCATAAGAACAAGCTCTAGTGTGATTCAATCTCAAATAGGAAAGTAAACAAACATAATTCAACCTAATTTCTCACACCTTAATTCAAATCAACATCCAAGTAAATTTAGAATCCCATACCTCTCTTGTTCAACATTACAATATCCAATTCAAAGCAAAACATTACAATAGATAGGTTTAGATGAATTTCTTTCCCTAATTGAGCACTATGATCTTGATCTACCCCCTTGGATCTTCAATTCTTCTCCAAGGATTGATGAATTAGTTCCTTGACACCTTTTGTGAGGTTTTCGAGAAGATGGTAGAGAGAATCGTAGAGAGAATTTAGCATATTTTTGGAGTATATTTGACAATAGTTCTTAAAATAACCGTTTCCCTCTTTTATAATGAGCTAGCAGAGCCTCGGATCGCCCGGGATGACAAGAGATCGCCCGAAATGTCCAGAAACAGAGAAACCGTCATTCAGCTCGACTTAGATCGGCCAAGATAAGATCTGCTCGACCGAAATCTACCTCTGAAATGGCAGATCGGTCGAGCATTGCTTAGATCGCCCGAAATCTGCCTCTGAAGGGCCAGGATCGACCAATCTCTGATGGATCGACCGAGAATTGCCTCTAAAATGTCTAGATTGATCAGTCTCTGTAGGATCGAGCAATTTTCCTCCAAAATCAAGCCAAAAATGCTGAATAATGCTCAAAACCTAACATACACAATCCAAAACACACAAAACACGAAAACACAACAAAAATAAGCAAAAACCATATGATATGGGAGTAAAATGGACTCAAACATGCATGCACTAACATCGAAATATAGGTCATTTTACACACATATCAATTTTCTAAGACAACCATATGCAATTGTAGTTTGTCATTTGGTTTGGCTTTTGCCGTGACCAGGGGGCTTGTTAAATATTATTTCAAGGATTTGAGCACTTTGTCACATTTCCGAGTCCACTCAAATCTTTTTACTTTTTTGAGTAGGGAAAAGAACGAGCTCTTTTGATTCAAATTCGTACAAAGAATCTTCTCAGAGATGCCAATTTCCCGATCATGCGTTGTACATCCTTCACACTTTTGGGTGGCTGGATGTTTTGGGCTGCTTTGATTTGGAGTGGGTTGGCTTCAATTCCTCTTCGATTGATAATGTATCTGAGAAATTTCCCGATCAAGGTGCCGAATACACATTTTGCGGGGTTCAATCGCATGTTGAACTTTTCTAAGATCTGAAATATTTCGGCCAGATGACGAAGGTGGTCTCCGAAATTGTCTGATTTCACCAAGATGTCATCTATATAAACCTCCATGGTTTGGCTGATTTGGTGTTCGAACATGCGGTTCATCAACCTTTGGTAGGTCGAACTCAAATTTTTAGGCCAACTCGCACAACTTTGTAGCAGAAAATGCCCTGGTTAGTCTTTAAAGGACATATTTTCTTCATTCGGTGGATAAATTTTGATATGATTATACCTTGAGAAGTCATCCATGAAGCCCATTATCCCGAAGCCTATAGTGGCATCAACGAGCCGGTCGATGTGCGGTAGGGGGAATGGGTTTTTCGGACAAGTTTTGTTTAGGTCTGTGCAGTCCACACAAACTCTATGTTTTCCGTTCTTCTTTTTTACCATGACCACATTCGCAAGCTATTTGAGATATTTCACTTCTCAGATGAACACTACTTTGAGGAGATTCTTTACTTCATCGGCGATAGCCTCGTTGCATTTGGGGGCGAACCTTCTTCTTTTTTTATTTGTTGGCTTGAACTATGGATCGATGTGAAGTTGATTCAAGATAATAGAGGGGTCGATCTCATGAAAGTCGGCATGAGAGAATGAGAAACTTTTATTGTTCCATGTGAGAAACTCTCCTATTTCATGCTTTTGTTCTTCGGAAAAATTTCCCCCGATGAAGGTCGTCCGAGATGGATCCTCCTCGTCAATCTGAACTTCCAAACTACTTTCGGTGGTCTTGGCCTTCATTACATGAACAATTCAGAGAGTAACTTCGTAACAACTCCTTGAGGCGAGCTGGTCTCCTTTTATAGTTCGAACTCCCCAAGGAGTTGGGGACTTAATCATTTGTAGGTATAAGGGTGGAATGGCCTTCATAGCATGAATCTAGGGGCTGACCAATAAAAACATTATACGCCGAAGCGGCGTCGACCACTTGAAAACGAGTCAACAAATTCAGTTCTTCAGTAAAAACTAGTAATGTTATTTCCCCGAGGGTACTCAATTTTTCTCCACTGAACCCAATGAGAGTGATTGGGTTGTCAGTTATTTCCTTTTTGGATATCCCCATTCCTCGAAGGGTTTTGAGAAATATAATGTTGGACGAAGCGTCAGTGTCAACGAGGATTCCCTTGACTTTAGACAAAGCTTCGGTGTTAACGAGATGACAAGGGCATCATTAGGTGGATGACGAGCTTTGATTTTGTGCTCGGCCCTGAAGAAAACTTCGAATGATGATGTTTTGATCTGGTGGACTGACGATTTCTCATTTCTCAGAAGTGTCTTTTTGTCGTATTTCGGGATGATCTGGTCATCGAGGAGCTTGTTGATGACTCTTTTGATCTCTAGCTACCGCGGCTCCTCAGGTAGAGGCCGCCTATTTGCTCCTATGGTGGGGTTTAGTTTTTTAAAGCCTCCCGAGCATTTTTCCTGTTCTTCATCCAAACTTTCCCTTTTTTGGTGGGCTTCAGACAAGTAAGTAGCCTTCCAGCTAGAAGTCTATTGACTTCTCCAAATCTTGACAGTCATCATTTTGATGACTGTGATCTTTGTGGAATTCACAGTACAGAGACATGTATGTGCGCTCTGGCTTCGTGAACATTTTCTTCGGCCAATGGACCTCGTTACTCATTTGTGCATCTCCAGAATTGCGGTTTAGAGAGGCATCGTTTGTTCACTCTAGGATGTGTTTGATACCACCTTCATTCCTTGTTTTGAGGACTCGACTCAGGCGGGGTATGGTTGGTATCGAGCGTTGGCCCGTGTCTCGCTTCTCTTCTCCAAGTGGCTTGACTGGGGTTTATTTTGATTTTTTCGGCTGAGGTTCTCCTCTTCGACTTCTTGCCAAATTTAGGCTTCGGCTCGAGCTAATACTTCAATCATGGTCAAGCAGGTGTACTGGACCAGTTTCTAGAAGAGATTAGAATTTCTTCTGAGACCTTTCTTGAATGCCGATAATGTCATTTCTTTGAGGCAGTTTGGAATCGCAACTTTAACTGAGTTGAATCGCTTCTAGAAGTCGTGAAGAGATTCATTTTCCTTCTGGACGATAGAGTGGAGCTCGTCTAATCTTTTTAGCGCTCTCCGGCTGCTTGAGAATCGTTGGATGAATGACTCATGTAGCTCGTAGAACGAAGAAATGGAGTTCGGAGGGATATGCATGAACTACTACGTGGACAGTCTGCCCATGCATGCCCCAAAACTTTTACACATGCAGGCTTCTCGTTGGTGATCGGGAATCACCACAGTCTACATTTTCATTTTGTAGAGGGTGACAAACTCGTCGGGGTCCGTCTTCCTATCGTATGGTTTGTTATTGGCACGGTGAACTGAGTAGGAAACTATATGGCCGATATCTTTCAAGTGAAGGGGGATTCGGCGTAGCTTTCAAATGGAATGCTCTTCGGCGGAGTTGGAGCCCCTGGATCAGGGACGTGAACTTCTGTATTTGCTCGAGCTGTTTCTTGAGCAATCAGATTTTTCCCCTGAATAACTGGCATCAGTCAGGGCCCAACTGTTGCTGGGTTTAGTTTAGATGCGAGAGATTTCCTCTTCGTCCATGTCGAGTAGTGGGGTTCTACTCCTGGATCGGGTCTCATCCTAGTCCTCATTATTAACTAAGGCCAGTTGCCGCCGAAGAGCCTCAGCTTCTTGATTCACCCTGCGATTCTCTTCTTGCAGGTTTTGGAACTTTTCCTCTCGCATTTTAAGGTCGGCCTCAAACTTGATGGCGCTACAGAAAAATCCATGTCCAGCTGGTTGATCGTTGTTGTTGTGTTCCATATCTTATCTTTCTTTCTTAGTAGGCCCTCCTTCTAGCACCAATTGTTAATGCTCATGTTTGTCGAGGTTGACTTTTCACAAGAATACTTGATATACTATAGAAATTGGTAACTCAAAAATATATAGAAGTAATAAACAATACTTTTTTGGAAGTAGAACTTGATTGCTTGTGAATTTATTGTTGTATTCAATGTGCCAGAGTACAATGAATGAAGTACTATTTATAAGGACTGAATGTAATCAATACAACTCAAATGAATAGTCACATTATTTCATCCGAAACAATGGTTCGAACAAACGCATCCCTTCGGTTGAGCTGCTTTCAATGCCCAATAGCTCAGCCTTAATTTAATATTTTGTTCGAGCTAGTTGTTCGGCCAAGGATCAGTTCGAATCGAGAGTAGTTCGGTCAAAGAGTAGCTCGTTCATTTTAGAGCTAGGCCCAATTAGCAAAGAATAACTTCCCTCGGTTAAACGGTGTATTCCAAGGCCTCTTTATTGGGCTTTTCTCATTTGATGGGCCGAAAATGGGCTTGTTCATTTTCGGGTCATAACAATCATAATAAAACTTATGATTATGGCACCACCTTGGGTTAAAAAATGCGGTTCGTTTTTAACGAGGAATATTTTACTTAGGTTGATTCAATAATATACTCCAACACTTGAGGTATTGTGTTTTAAATAATGCAATGATTATAGAGGTTCACACTAAACTTTCCTATGTCCTCTCTTCAGGTGCGCAGTTTGAAAAAACTAAGCTTGGGATTACAAAGATGTCGCACAATCTGTTGCTAGCTAGTAAATGTCCGTGTCCACCAGTCTACTAGCTCACTCGCCAAGTCCTCTACTCTCTGTCACTTCTTCATAATTAGAGTAAGAACGCACCACACAACCTCCTATTGGTCGTGGGAGTTTGAGTTCCTTCCAAGAACGTTCAATTTTTGGTATACACTAGTGATAGTTATTATTAGAGAAGTGACAACTTAAAGATATTTTTTACTCAGAAAGTAAGAAAACTGAAGTAGCTTTTGCTAGAAGTAAAGAACCTTGTGTTCACAAAGGAACACACAAAAGTTATTAGAATAGCCTTAAAGCTTTTGAATGTTGAGATTAGATAGCTTTAGAGAATGATAAACTCGTAGATATTTGATTTGGTTTCAATGTGGAATTCATCAGAATTCAATTTGGTTGAATTAATTCGGTAACCTTCTGAGGTTTGCAGCCTTTATTTATAGGTGCTTCTTGGAAGGATTAAATTCGTAGCTATTTGGAGCCCTTGTGAGACAAAAGGAACCCAATGTCTCATATTTATGACTCGCAATGTCCTTTCTGTCAGAGCAGGTGGACTTTTACTATTTTGGTTAAAATGGTTATTAGCTAGTCCGAAGAATGTTTGCTGGTGAATTCCTTGGACGAACAAGCTTTAAGGAACACAGACTTCAAGATCTCTTTTTTTAAAGCCAGGTCTTTTAAAGTCTTCGCTTGCCCTTGCTTGTGTGTGTCTTCTTACTGGTTGGGAAGTGCCTAACTGGAGCCATTTGTTGGTATTCTGTTTACTGGTAAATTACCAGCTGGTGATAATGTGTCAGCCCGTTTCCTCCAATGACACTTCGCTTGTAATGACAATTAGCCATAAATCTCAAAACAAGCTTCTTTGCTGTGAAAACCTCGCTAGCAAATCTCTAAAAGCTTGTGATCAGCTTTTATTACAACTCGATAATTTCTATACAGGACATTACAAGTTTGAACTAATCTAGCTGGAGACACACTGATATAGTCATATGTTTGACTCATCAAAACATCATATAAGGAAGAAATTTTTAACAATTTCCTCTTTTTTGATGTATTCAAACCCACTCTAAGCGGGCGAATAAAACAAATTTTCGAGTTTACAAATTTATCATTATAATCTATACTCAAAAACAAGGATTTTACACAGCATGCCCTATTGATCTTCCCCCTCATTGAGAGAGTTATTGCTCGAGTATTCAAATGGTGAAATAATATGTAAAAAAATGCTCATTATCAATAATTTTGCCTATTCAATTTGATACTTAAAAGATAAATGTATGGACAAACAAAGGAAATACACATCATAAGTAGAGGATAAAAGAGATATTGACTGACTATCAACTCAATTACAAGGAGGACTTCATGTCCTTGAGTTGCTTAGTGATCCCTAAATTTTTAGTGGTGATACTAATAGTCTAGTGGCAAATAAAATTATCAATCCCACAGTGTAAGGAATACTATTAGACTCCTTCTCTTGTAATTAATTCAAAGTCATAGTTTGATATGTTTTGGTGCATGACTCTCATAAAGAGTTATCTTTTGATCTCTTCTTACGAGCTTTAGTTGTTGTTTTGAATAAGATTATCATTAATCAAAGTCCTTTTTGGTTATTTTTACATCTTTGCAAATAGGGCATGTTATTTTAACTAATGAAAGTGTTAATAAGTTTTTGCAAACTTTTTGGTGGAGTTTTGATCAGGTTCAGAATGCTACTAGAGCTTTCCTGCCGCATGTTGGCCAAAGTTATGTTTCAGCATGGGAGATGCATGGACAGAAAGAAGAGGATTTTCTATCCCCGGGACCATTTGAAGACAAAGATAAAGTCCCTTTTTGATCTTGTCTGATGGGAGGACAGGTGTCGCAATGGGAGCCGAACTTTTGTCTGGGAAGAACAATGACACTTCTACACGTGGATGAAGGGATTCGTGAACTGAATCACGAAGTCCGTTTGCCAAGGATCGTTAATTGGAATATCAAAAATAAATTGCTATGCCTATGAACAATCCTAGCATGCTCCTATATTATTATGCATAAGAAGGTTATGCGGAATACCTGGATTGAAGAACGATGAAGAACGCGTGCGTAGAGATGCCCTTTGATCCTTCCCACGCACCAAGATTTAATTTCCTAACAGATTGAGGAAATTAATCTTAAGAAAATAATAAGATATTTTCGAAAATTAAGAGGAGAGAGAAGAAGAATCCTCCTGATCTGATCTTCTGATCTGTATCCCAACTCGATCTGAAAATCTGGTGAAGATTATTCTATCAGATCCTTTGCCCGGTTGAGAAGCAGAATTTCCTCCTCGTAAACTAAATCTCAATCGATCACTAGCAGCTCCCAAGGCTCTGGTTTGCTGTGTGTAATCTGTGATCTTATGAGAAGTAGGTGCAATTGAGTTATGAGGTACTGAGGCCTATTTGCTACCACGTTTGAGGAACGGGTTGCATTGGACTCGGTTTATCCCCACATTTAAGGTTACAGACATTCGTTAATTAATTTAAGCTCTGACAAGCTATTTAATTAATTAACATCTTTAATTCCTGAATCAATCCACTCAAACCTTTTCACTTATGCTTGAACTTAATCAGCCTGCAGGACTTTAGCATAACGAACCTTTTGAGCTGTTCAGGGAATGTCACCATCCTATACTGGATGTGGTTACCTAGTTCAGATACCAGACAGTCATACACAGATTGATGTCACCCAAGACTGCAGAAGAACAGGTTCAACTAGAACCTTTTCTACAACTCAAAGTGACATACAATATATGTGTACTTCTGTATCCTCATATAGGTTTTAAGATTCCATCGAGTCATAAAGATCTAGATTCTTTTAATGTCAGATAAAAGAATCGATCTCGACTTAGGTCCTCATCAATGTGTACCCCACACCAGCATACCAAGACATCCAAGATAAGATGCTTATCCGCATATGCTGCAGCCTACACCGACAGTTTATCCTGGAACTGTCTCAGCTGTGATGACTATTTATATCTCGCTAGGTCAAACGATCCATACGATCTTCCGTGATCTTCTACACACCGTATGATCTCCCTATCGACGAGATAAGAGGACAATTGTGTTTGCGACACATGTTTGTTAATTCAGACAGGAGATGAACATACAACAATTATGATTCCCAGTATATTAACCAATAAACCTTGTACATAATATACCAATCATAATGCTTTCAGTATATAAATCCATCAATCTCCCACTTATACTCAAAGCATTATACATTTGCTTTCCAGAGTATAACGCGTCTAAACTAATCTAGCTATTACATCAAGCATTCTACGTGGCTAGCTTTGCCCTCAGCCCAAGGCTACGTACATGCATCTCGTAAACCTTCTGAGGCAGAGCCTTTGTGAACGGATTTGCTAGATTATTTCTTGTATCAATTTTCTCTATCAGCACATCACCCCTTGCTACGATTTCTCGTATAATATGGTACTTCCTTTCAATGTGTTTTGTTGCTCTGTGAGTTCGTGGTTCCTTAGAATTAGCCACAGCTCCCAAGTTATCACAATACACCGTGATTGTTCTGGGTAGCTTAGGAATCACGTCCAACTCCAGAAGGAAGTTTCGAAACCATACCGCTTCTTTCGAAGCTTCAGAAGCTGCCACATATTCGGCTTCCATGGTGGAGTCCGCAATGCACTTCTGCTTTGCACTCCTCCATGATATGGCCCCACCTCCCAATGTAAACACATAGCCAGAGGTGGACTTCTTTTCATCTCGGTCTGCCTGGAAATCCGAATCAGTATAACCCACAGGGCACAACTCATCACACTGATAAACAAGACAATAGTCCCTTGTCCTTTTCAAGTATTTGAGTATGTGCTTTACCGCGGCCCAATGCGCCTGTCCAGGGTTAGACTGGTATCTCGCTACCATGCCTACAGCAAAGCAGATATCTGGCCTCGTACATAACATTGCATACATGAGGCTACCCACGGCCGATGCATACGGCACGTTGCTCATCTCATCTTTCTCCTTTTGTGTCATCGGACACTGATCCTTGGAAAGATGTATGCCATGTCTGAAGGGTAACAGACCTTTCTTGGCATTATGCATGTTGAAACGGGCAATCACAGTATCCACATATGACCCTTGAGACAAGGTCAGCATCCTTTTATTGCGCTCCCGCAATACTTTTACCCCTAGGATGTATCCTGCCTCCCCAAGGTCCTTCATATGAAACTGCTCGGATAACCACCCCTTTATGCCCGACAATACTTCCACATTGTCGCCAAATAGGAGAATATCATCTACATAAAGTGCAAGGAATACTACGCTTCCGCTGACACACAGACGGTACACGCAACTCTCGTTTGAACATTGTGAGAATCCATAAGATTTAATCACTTCATCAAAACGGAGATTCCATGACCGTGAAGCTTGTTTAAGTCCATACAGCGACTTCCTTAGCTTCCAGACCAAATGTTCTTCGCCCTTCTGCACATAACCTTCTGGCTGTTGCATATAGATGTCCCTACCTTCTTCAAGGTACCCGTTTAGAAACGCGGTTTTGACATCCATCTGCCAGATTTCTAGGTTCTTATGTGCTGCTATGGCCAGGAGTATTCGAATGGACTTAAGCATGGCTACCGGTGAGAAAGTCTCGTCATAGTCTACACCTTCTTTCTGACTATAACCTTTCGCCACCAGCCTTGCTTTGAAAGCTTTAATTTCCCCATTCGATCCTTTCTTTCTTTTGTATACCCATTTGCACCCTATGGCTCGATGGCCATTTGGCAAATCAGTTTTCTGGTATACATCCATAGCAGTAATGGATTCTATTTCAGAATCCATGGCGATCAGCCATTTGTCCGCATCTTTATCAGATACCGCCTCGTCATATGTCCAGGGGTCGGTATCATCTAGTCCATTTTCCAGGATCAAGTCAGAAGACTCTCCCACGAACATATACCTCTCGGGTTGGTGACTAACCCTCCCACTGCGACGAGGCATCTGAGCTGTGTCAGTAGTTGGCACAGTACGCGTTTGTCCCATACCTTGCATTAGTGGCAGTGTTGGTATATTCTCACCTGTTACAGGTGGATTTACCACTACACTGGGTTTTCCTGATGGAATTGCTTCTTTATTCTCAAGCTCGTGGAGAATAATTTCACTCTTGGATCTGTGGTTTCTTACATATTCGTCCTCCAAGAATCTCGCGTTGGTACTGACAACGACTTTCTGACTCTCTGGACAATAGAAGTAACCACCTTTCGTTTGCCTGGGATATCCTACAAACAGCATCAGCTTGCCCCTGCTTTCTAACTTATCAGGTTCCTTTGTCAGCACATATGCTGGACAACCCCAAACCCTCACTCTGTTCAAACTTGGCTTTCGCCCATACCAGAGTTCCAGAGGTGTTTTAGGAACTGATTTAGAAGGTACCAGGTTAAGCAAATAGGCCGCTGTTTCCAAGGCATACCCCCAAAACGAAAACGGCAAGCTTGCATAACTCATCATCGACCTGACCATTTCCAAGAGAGTTCTATTTCTTCTTTCTGCTACACCATTTTGTTGAGGGGTTCCCGGTGCAGTCCACTGGGATGTAATCCCGTTATCTGACAAGTACTACAAGAACTCGTTGCTGAGGTATTCCCCACCACGATCTGATCGTAGTGTCTTGATAGTCTTACCAAGCTTCTTTTCTACCTCAGTCCGGAATTCTCTGAATTTCTCAAAGCACTCAGACTTATGGCGAAGCAAATAGACATATCCGAATCTTGAGTAATCGTCAATGAATGTGACGAAATACTCATAACCTCCACGAGCTTGCGTGGACATTGGTCCACATAAGTCAGAGTGGATCAATTGTAACACATCCTCTGCTCGAGACTGACTTGCCTTAAAAGGCCTGGTCGTCATCTTTCCTTCTATGCAGGACTCACAGATTGGATGCGGTACCACTTGGAAGGAATCCAAGAGCCCATCGCATGCCAATCTCTTAATCCTCTTTAGATTGATGTGACCTAGTCTCAAGTGCCAGAGATATGTTTGATCCTCATCGGAAGAAAACTTTCTCTTTAAATGATTATTATTATTAGATGAGTTTGCAACATTCACGGAAGATTTATGCATACAATCAATGATATAGAGAGAGTCAATCAGTTTGCCATGACAGATAACACCGTTATTACCAATGATAGAAACTCCACTATAAAAAATAACTGAATATCCATCAGAAAATAACTTGGAAACTGAAACTAAGTTCCGCCGAAAAACCGGCACATATAAAACATCTCTCAAAATCAGAACATTGTTTTCAAAGCATAAAGTAAAATCTCCAATGGCTACTGCTGAGACTCGCTCTCCGCTGCCCATTGAGATGGTAATCTCGTCATGTCTCAGTTGCCTTGTCGGTCTGAACCCCTGCATAGTATAACAAACATGATTGGTTGCTCCAGTATCCACTACCCAAGAATGGGTAGAAACTGATGCCAAACATGTTTCCGTTATAAATGCACATGACGTACCTTGTCTACCCGTGCAAGGCACTAGACAATCTACTTCACTTCGCTTGCGTTTGCATGGCCTTGTGATAATTTCTGCCTCATCTATTTCATCCGACTTCTTAAGCATTTCTTTTGCTTCAGCAACTGCCTTGTCAAGAGCTGACAAAGTTGGAGCAAACTCAAATGTCATCATGTCGGATTTCTCTCGCAACAGGATCCTGAGTAACTCATGAAGAGGAAACTCACGTCTGGCACCGAGAGATTTGATGAAACCATCATAAGAATCAGATAGAGAGTGCAGGACAATGTTTATTTCTGCCCGCTTACTTATTTGTCCACCTCTCTTTCTATACTTTCTCATGATTTTCATCATTCTGATGAAGTGCAGAACCAACGAACTCCCCTCAGTCATTTTCTTGCAAATCAGGTCCTTTACAAGATCATAACTGATAGTTCGTCTCACCTTCCCATATACTTTCACAAGGTCCCTCCATATCTCAACAGCTGACCGAAATTTTTTGTACTTGAGCCTTAATTCTCTAGACAGATTGTTCATGATGAAAAAGTAGGCAAAATCATCAGAAGCTTTCCATCTGTCATAGAATTCTCGCTCATAACCAGTACATTTCCAATGCTGAGGAGATAATGGGTCCATGTAAAGTACATAGGCATGTTTTGCAGTATAAAGTATTTCCATTAGGCAAAATTTCCATTCAGGAAAATTGTGACCGATTAAAGGGTTTGTTGCTAAGAGATTTACAATATGAATAGACATGTCTGAAAACAATAAATTAAAAACACCAATTAAAACATAGTCGCAAACTATTGAAACAATTAAATATTGAAACCTTATGATAAAGCAATATTAATGTTTCCTCCAATTTGCCTAAGTGTTACTATTGCAAGCCACACATGTGGACGTTTACAACAAAACACCTAACCAGACTGCATCTTTCAATTCCAGTCCTTTAATTCCAATCCATGCCCGGGTTCCTTAAACAAATGGAATTAATAATTGGAGACTAACTTAAGACCATATTATCCTACTGAGCAGGGACTTCACATATGAGTTATACTCTGGACAATATCTAAGCTAGCTTACCACCAAAGCCAACCCTCCCATATAAGGACACACCCGATTCCTTATAATAAGGTTGTCTCATTTAATTCAATCCCTAGAGAACTTATGAAAATTCAATACGCAAGCTACACATGTAGACGTTTACGCATGAACTCCCACTTCTCACATGAAATAAATGTCTGTTTTAAGAAATCCTATCTATTAGAACTTATGAACAATAAATTAAGTAAGCTACACATGTAGACGTTTACCTAATAAATTATTCACTTCTAATAAAGGATCGCTTTGTGGAGGTCTTAGTAAATTATGAGCTTAGTAATTTTTTAGTTCATAAGGTTCAATTGCATAGATTATTTTATGTAGCCATAATTATAACATTGCTAAAATTCTATCATGCAAAGCATGAACCCCGAATTTATAGTCATAATTAATTACATAAAATAAATCACATAGCATGCTTTAAAGTCGTAAATAAAAGCAGTAAACGTGCTCTCTATTATCTACAACATGCTCATATGCTGCGCAATTAAATTAAACACGTATATCATGCGAAGACAAATAATAAAGCAAATAAAAATTGTCCTCGTGGCCCCATGATAAAACGAAAAATAAATCTAACTATTACAAGTTGGAATTTATTTTTACAGATCTTCGACTGGGCTCCCACTTCTTGAATTGAGATCTGGATTTATTTTCTGAACTTGGGCCTCCAAGAATTGATCTTTCAGAAAATTGGACAACTGGGCCAATTAACAAGATCGCGGGCCTAGGCACACATTGCAAGCCCAATAGCCCGCGAGAACTCGGCCCGACAAGCCACCACCGGCAAAGCACTATTGCCGGCGACCCGCCGTCGTCGTGAGGGCTCTTGGCATTCACAACAGCCATGCACGTACGAGCATGGATGAAGTCCGCGATACCGCCTCCTCCGACAGTTGCCCGTTTCGCATGCCGCCGCCCCGGCTTGCCCCGACCGTCGCCCGAACCACCGTTCACTCTTCTTCTCCTTCTCCGGCCTCCGTGACTCGCCGAAATGACGACGGAATCGAGCTCGCGCGAACCATGCAAAAAACCCTAGGGTTTTTTGCGTCCGGTTCGCACGCCCAGCCCATCACCGCCCCAGCCCGCCATCGCCGGTCCCGAGCCACCGCCGTGCACCACCTGCCCCCAGCCGACGTCGTCCGAGGGAGGGGCCCCCGCGCCGGCCGCCGGCGTGCGCGCGAAGAGCCGCGCGGGACCTGCGCGCGCGCGCGCGAGCCCTAGGGCTTGCAGCGTGCGCGCGCCCCCGGCGCTCCAGCCTCCGCACCGCCGTCCCGACCGCCGCCTGCCGTCCTGCCTCACGCCATCGGCTGCGCCTGGGGTCGCCGCACCCGCCATGGCCGGCGTGGGCCGCGCAGCCGTGCGCCTGCGTGCGTGCGCCCGCCGCGCGAGCTGAAAACCTAGGGTTTCCGCGCGCGGCTGTGCCGTCGCCGCCGGCCGCCCGCGCCCCTGCTGCCGTGCCTTGCCGCCGTCGACCGCCGTACATAGCGCTCGCGCCGTGCCGGCGCTGTCACGGTTGTGCGGCCCTGCGTTCTTCGCGTTCTTCGTTCTTCGTGTTCTTCGTGTTCTTCGTTCTTCGTTTTACAGATTTAAATTTTTGAAAATAAAATTACATGGAATAATTCTAATTACATTCTAAAAATTCTAATCTAACCACGGATTTATCTCGTGGGTGAAAAACGAATCCATATAAATGGGCGGATTAACCCGAGGAACCACGAGGACGAAAAACATTAAATCAATCCATAAACCATCCATTGCATGCAATCAATAATAATAATCATGCATGTTCATAGGCAATATTATTTTTCCGATAGAGCCAATTAATTAAACCTCGCTCTGATACCAATTGAAGGGATTCGTGAACTGAATCACGAAGTCCGTTTGCCAAGGATCGTTAATTGGAATATCAAAAATAAATTGCTATGCCTATGAACAATCCTAGCATGCTCCTATATTATTATGCATAAGAAGGTTATGCGGAATACCTGGATTGAAGAACGATGAAGAACGCGTGCGTAGAGATGCCCTTTGATCCTTCCCACGCACCAAGATTTAATTTCCTAACAGATTGAGGAAATTAATCTTAAGAAAATAATAAGATATTTTCGAAAATTAAGAGGAGAGAGAAGAAGAATCCTCCTGATCTGATCTTCTGATCTGTATCCCAACTCGATCTGAAAATCTGGTGAAGATTATTCTATCAGATCCTTTGCCCGGTTGAGAAGC
>JAPKLW010000305.1:313207-363028 GCA_026898455.1 Plectranthus barbatus
GTTACGTCTCAAGTAATCAACTAGATAATCCTAAGATGTGGCCAACAAATCAAGATTATGAATAAGCACAGATTTCACAAACTACGAAGGGAAAGGGAAAATAATTCAATTAATCAAACATGTATACATTGATAATTCGAAACCCTAGAATCTGAGGAAGAGATTAGTTACACATATTCAGAGTATTATTCATCATAGAAAAATAAAACCTGATTTGCATAAAAACTTGGGTTGGAATGTCTTCCCACAAAACTCTGTCTTCAAACATAAACTCTAAAATTCTTGGAAATCTCTCTAAAAACTGAAATCTGGAATGAAGTATGATAAGAAGGTCAAAAGGTACTCTCAAAATCGACATTATTAGGATATTTATAGAGGTGGGGGTGTATCCTATCAATTCTAGGGCTAAAGATATGAATAAATCCGATTTTTATCAGATTTCTGCTCCAGCAGAGAGGCCCGCATCGATCGTGGCTGATCCACGTCGATCGACGAGGCTTCCTGGTCTTCGTCGATCGATGTTGATTGGCGTCTGTCGACGCGGCTTCTCGTCCCTTCTGCGCGGTCTCACGATTTTGGCCATAACTTCCTCCTCCGAACTCCGATTGACCCGATTCCAGTTGCGTTGGAGAGATAACTCAAAGCATCATCCATTTCCATGCGCCAATAGCCCAAATTCCTCTTGTGGAAAAACTCTTCACTGCTACTCTTACACGTCACTGTTTTCTGAACGGTTTTCTCGTGAGTTTAGGCCTAAAAACATGCATAAACATCAAAACACACCTAAAATCACCTAATATTGACATCATGCATAAAATATATATATAAACTCAATAAAACTACATAAAATAGTAGGAAAATAATATAGATAAGTGAGTGAAATAATGAGCTTATCAGAACTCGCGTCGATCGACGCTCTTGACTGGCCCACGTTGATTGATGCAAGGTGTACATCGATCGACGTGGATCTAACACACTAATTTTCGACCTAGAAAGGGCTTTTTATAGTTGTCTTGGACGTACCATGTCAGGCCTAGGAATTAAGATACAAATCTATCTCAAAACTAATAACAATTTGCAAGATACGGGCCGACATCGACCGACGTGGCCTCACTTCGATCGACGTGGAGGTTTGGATCGACCTTCACGTCGGGCTTGAATTTTTGTCGACTTTGATTGATGCATGCCGACATCGATCGAGGTGGAGTCTTTTCTCTCCAAATTCTCCTCGCCCTTGACTTCGATCGATGCGGGTCTGCGTCGATCATAGCCAAGGCCCTTTCCTTGAGTTTCATTCCTTCCTTAGTCATTTTTTATCCAAAAACCTGCAAAACATACCATCACGAGCATCTAACGTGCCATAACCCTATCATGCATGCAAAAGTGACTAAAATACTCAAAAGGCACGAAAATACTAAATACATACAATGATAAGTTAGTGAAAATACGAACTTATCAACTCCCCCAAACTTGAACTATTGATCGTCCTCGATCAATTCATGGATATGACTTGAAATCAACTGCCGATACGAGCGTGCCATGCCTCACAAATCTCCTACTATCCAAATTTCACTCATTCACATAAATCACACAGTCAAGTCATTATTCAAATTATCAGATTGTTTGAAGAGAAACCTCTCCAGAAAGTGTTTGCACTCATCTCTTAATTGTTTAATAGGGTATAATTTCTATCTTTTTCTCACCTCAAAGTTATAGCTCAACTTACCATAGGTTTGACAAATTTCTCCTCTCTTCACAACTATATAGTGTAGCTTTTCAAGGAATTAAATAGGTCTTTGTTTGGGTTGTAATGTGGCTGACTTAGAATGTAGGGTATATTTGGCTAAGTGGCTCAAAATTTTCAATAATATTTAACCCAACCAACCATACTCCTTAAACATTCAACTTCCTTTCTTTCTCTTCCCTTTTTTTTTTCTTCTAGGGTCCCCTTATCTCTTTTTTTTTTTCAGATTCAAATGATCTCACATACTCGTTTCTTTTTTTCTTTATTCATGGGACTCTTAATCATTTAAGCACATGGAACTCAACACACATTTTTCTGTTCCCAACAACACATTCAAGAGTTCAAAATACTAGTTTGAGTGAAAAGCCTTGCAAAGAGAAACTATTTACATTGAAGCAAAAGAACGAGGATGGTCCTAAAACCTAATATGCAAAAACAAAACAAAATAAAATAAAGTGAATAAAAAGTTTTTCCTTTTTTCAAGTCCTCATCCCCCAAACTTATTTCATTAGAAGGAGTGAAAAAGTTTGCGAGTAAGACATGAAAAAGAAAAAACGGTACCTCAGGACTGGTCGGAGGGACCAGTGTCATCCTCGTCTCTCTGTTGCCTCTGCCGGCGGTAGGCAACCACGGGCTCAATGTAGAGCTGGTTATCATCCATCCGCACGATCATTTGCTGTAGCTTGGCATTCATGGACACTAGATGGGCAGCGCTAACGGCCCACTCCTCCTCAAAGGACGTGCGGATCTCCTTGAGGGCTTGGAGGAATTGGTTGTAAGCCGTCAACTCGGCATTTGTTCGGAATGTTGGTCTTCCGGCCATCTCAATGCTGCACAAATGAGGAAAATATCAGGGCAATGCAAACAACACTAAACCTCAAATTCACAATGCAAAACATCACAAATTCCCAACAAAAATCCAAAATTCCCCTCACTAAGCACATACCCTTTCGAAATTTACATAAAAAACAAGTAATTCATACCTAAAATGAGCAAGAATCAATCATGATTTTCCCCAATTCAAAGGTTTGTCAATTTGGCCAAAAATCAAAACCACAAAGAAAAGAGAAAATCACCAAATTCCAGAATCCTACTCAAGTAAGTTTGAAATCGAGACAAAGCAAGGATATATATTGACTAAACAACTAACCCATTTCGAATCTAAGTATCGAAATTGAATTTAGGCCCTAGAATCAACTAAGCAAATATTCACAATTCCAATGGTTCAAAATCCTTCAAATCAAGAGCAAAAGGCCAAAACCTTGTTAAATTCGAAAGAGGAAGTCATTAGAAGTCACGCGTTGTGTAGAATCAGTTTTTGAAGGTGAAATTGGAGGTGTTTTTGTGTTTAAGAGATTTTGGTGTCGTGTGTGAAGTGAGGGGGGGAAGGGTTTATAAACTTAAAAACTAACCTGCCCATCGCGCGTCTGCAACCTCGACTTCGATCGACGTGGGTCTGCGTCGATCAAAGTCGAGCAAAAATTTGCCTGTCTCTGAGTTGTTGATTTCGGTCGATGTGGGTATACGTCGGTCGAAGTCGACACCAATTCGCTTTCTGGACTTAAAACTTGTTCGAAAAATGTAAGGCAACACTCAATAATTCTTTGTTCAACTGGAAATTAAAATTCAAAAAATTCAAACAAAAATAAGGAAAAATACTGAAAGCAAATAAATCGTTGGGTTACCTCCCACCAAGTACTTTGTTTTAAGTCGCTTAGCTCGATGATACCTTACTTCATGGGCGATCCAAGTAATACACCTCTACGACACCAATCTGAAGTGGTGTGTAATACGGTTTCAATCTGTGCCCAATGATTTTGAAAGTCGTGCCATCTTGACTGATTAATTCCACCATGCTATTCAGAAATTGGCAGACCACAGTGTATGGACCGGTCCATTTTGATTGCAGCTTCCCAGGCATGAAACAAAGGCGGGAATTAAAGAGAAGAACTTTATTGTCAGAGTTGAAGATGTTCTGACGAATTCCTTTGTCGTGAAACCTCTTAGCACGCTTCTTGTAGATGATATTGTTCTTGTATGCCTCATCCTTGAAATCATCGAGCTCATTCAGTGCCATGACTCGATCAGCAGCAGCCAGCTTCTAATCCAAGTTAAGCTCCTTTATTGCTCTCCATGCCTTATGCTCCATCTCAACGGGAAGGTGACAAGACTTCCCAAACACCAACTGATAGGGGGATTTCCCAATAGGTGTCTTGTAGGCAGTTCGATATGCCCACAGTGCATCATCAAGCTTTACTGCCCAATCCTTCCTTTGTTTCACCATTTTCTCTAAAATCTGCTTGATCTCTCGATTGGATAGCTCAGTCAAACCGTTGCCTTGAGGATGATATGGTGTAGTGACTCGGTGCTGGACTCCGTATCTTGCTAGTAGGGAAGCTAATAACTTGTTGCAGAAGTGAGACCCCCCATCGCTCACCAGAGCTCTAGGCGTCCCAAACCTTGTTACCAGCTTTTGTAGGAAATTGATGACGACCTTGGAATCATTCATGGTCATTGGGATGGCTTCCACCCACCGCAATACGTAATCCACAGCTAGTAGAAAATAAGAGAAACCATGGGATGATGGAAAGGGTCCCATGAAGTCTATCCCCCAGACATAAAATACTTCAACTCTACAACCGGGGTCTGTGGCATCTCATCCCTCCGCGAGATATTGCCGGTCTACTAGCAATGATCGCAGCCTGTTATCCATCCGCGACATATCTCGTGGATAAAAGACCAGTAGAAACTGCTTGCTAGAATCTTGAAGGCGGTTCGGTTTGCTGCGTGGTGACCGCCGCTAGGAGAAGAGTGGCATGCCTCGTAGATCCGCTGCCACTCTAACTGGGGAACACATTAGCGAATAATGATGTCGGCACATCGTTGCCATAGGTAGGGATCCTCCAAATAGTAGAATCTGACATCATGCAAGAATTTCTTCTTAGCATATGGGGAGGTGTCTGGTGGAAGAACGCCAGTCACCAGGTAATTAACATAATCAACATACAATGGTGTCTTTGCCTCATACGTCTCTCGCAGATCTTGAAAGGCATAAATTTGCTCATCGGGAAAGGTCTTCAGGATCTGCACCTGTTGATCATCCCCCTCAATAGGCTGTTCTAACCGTGATAAGTGATATGTGATCACGTTCTCACCTCCCTTCATGTCTTTGATTTCCAAGTCAAATTCCTACAGTAGCAGGATCCATCAAGGCCTTGGTAACCGATGTAGTTACCAAGGCCTTGTTTAGTCTCTCGAAAGCCTACAAGCACTCCTCATCAAACACGAATGACACGTCCTTCTCTAATAGGTTGCAAAGTGGTCTGGAAATCTTTGAGAAGTCCTTGATGAACCTCCTGTAGAATCCACCGTGTCCAAGGAAACTTCTGACCCCCTTGACATTTGATGGAGGTGGCATCTTTTCAATGGCCGCCACGTTAGCACTATCCACCTCCAATCCCTCGGCGGATATCCTATGTCCAAGAACAATGCCTTCTCTCACCATGAATTGGCACTTCTCCCAATTGACGCACAGATTGGTCTTGACGAATCTCTCCAGTACAGTAGCTAGATTCTGCAAACAAATATCGTAAGAGCTACCAAATACTGAGAAGTCGTCCATGAATACATCCATAACCTCTTTGATCAAGTCGTGGAAGATGGCCATCATACACCTTTGGAAGGTTGCCAGCGCATTGCATAGCCCAAACGATATTCATCAGTAGGCGAACACTCCATAGGGACAGGTGAACGTTGTCTTGTGCTGGTCCTCCGGTGCTACTGCAATCTGATTATATCCAGAATAATCGTTAAGAAAGCAATAATAAGGAAAACCGGATAACCTGTTTAGCATCTGGTCAATGAACGGAAGCAGGAAGTGGTCCTTGTGATGGGTATTGTATACTGAAAGCATTTATTACAATGAGTATACAACGATTTATTTCTCCTATCTGTTAACAATCGTACATGTATGAACAATAGTATCCTCTTGTCTCACCGATAAGGACGATCATACGGCGTGTTGTAGATCGCAGAAGACAGTATGATCACTTGACCTAGTGAGACATAAACCTGATCACAGCCGAGTCAGCGTATGAGGATACGTCTGTCCGGATGGCTGCGGCATTGTCGGAATAAGTAGTCTGTCTTGGTTACTTGACATGCTGGTACGCAGAGGTGGCGTATTGATGTACCGCAGTGAGATATATTCGTCTGTCTGACATCAACGAATAAAAGATCTCGTTATATTGATTGAGTCCAAACCCTAACGAAGGTTCAGGGGTTTGCACGGGTTGACAGTTGCTTTGACTTGCCATGGTGGAGAGCCTGAGTAACGTGCTCGACAGTTCGTGTAGTACCGCCTGAGACTGAACTTAGGTAACCATATCCGAGTAATAGGATGGGGACATTCCCTGAGGAGCTCAATAACATTCATCGTGCCAAAGTCCTGCAGGCTGATTAAGTTCAGGCACGAGTGATAGGGTTCGAGTGGTACTACTCAGGAATAATGAGATATTAATTGATTGTAGTTAGAGCTTGTCAGAGGCTCCGATTAATTAATGGATGTCCGGTAACCTTAAATATGGGGATTCTCAATTAATGCAACCTGTTCTCATAACGTGGTAATAAAGGGGTAGGTCAGTATTAATTCTGTGGTGAAAAGAATTAATATTAATTAATTAATTATGTCCTGGGTTGTGGACATGAGAATTAATTAATTTATAGGTCCACTTTATTATTTGCATTAGGTCCCAGGTCTGGCCCAATAAGTGTGCTGAATTGAGCCCAGGAGCCCACTAGGGTTTTATAACCCTAGGTCTATAAATAGACCTCTCACTCTCTGAAACCCTAGCCACTTCATAAGATTCAAATCAGTTGAAACCCTAAGGAGAGAGAGAGAGAGGGGCGCCGATCCTGTTGGAAGAAAGGAGGAGAATTTCGATTCTGGTCCTGCTCAAGCCACAGATCTACGAAGTCCTCACCAGTAGTTGATCTGACCAGCACCGGGACACAGATCTGAAGATCTAATCTGGAGAACAATAGATCTTTTCTTCCCTGTTCTTTATTTTGTTTTTCTCTAGAAATTAGTATTCTAATTTCTGTTTCCGCAGAGAAATCGGATTGCGTGGTTGAATTAGATTTTGGAATTCAAACGCAAAAGATCGGTACAGAGACGACGGAATTACAGTAATCTCTCAATCCACAATTATGTATTAAATTCATAGGAGCATGCTAGGTTTTTGAGAATTTAATTATGAGCAATATCCATAGATCGATCCGGTTCAGTTTGGTTTTGGTGATTCTGTTCACGTAAAAACCCTATAATTGGTATCAAAGCCAGGTTTCTGATTTATGGCTCTGTTGTTCATAATTGAATTCTATATGCATGTATGAATTTATTGTTTATTGTGGATGTTTATTTTTTCTCCTCGTGGCAACTCGTTGATTCAGCCCGCGGTGGTTTATCCGTGTAGGGCTGAATTGTTTTTGTAAAATCACGAGAAAATCCATGATTAGTGTAGATTTGAAAATTGTAATAGAATAGGTTTTCTGTAATTTTCAAATTTGTAATTGAACGGGTCGAGGACGAAGAACAAAGACGGAGCCGATGCAGGGCCGACGGCGGGCGATGGGAGGCACGGGCGCGGCACGGTGGCAGGCGCGCGGTGCGCGCACATGCGCGAGCCCGCCGGGCGAGCGCGCGCGGCGGCGCAGGGCGGAACTGGACCGGCGGCGGCGGCGGTCGGCGGCGGCTTCGGTAGTCGTCGGCTGCTGCTGTCCCGTCGCGGTGGCTTGTGTTTTTGTGGTTTGTACAATCCTGTGTAAACCCTAGGGTTTGCATTAGGGTTAGGGCAAATCATCAGACCACAAAGACCTATTAATCCAAAAGATTTGGTGTATCCAAATTTGAAGGCCTCTTGAAGATTTGGAAGATTTGAAAAGATTTGGATTTATCCAAATTAATTCAAAATTCAAATTTGTAATAGATAGATTTTATTTTTCTATTTTGTGGGGCCACGAGGAATTTTTGTTTGCCTTAATTGTCCTCGTATGATATGTGATTTATTTATGTGCGCAATTAAGCATGTGTAGATAATAGGAAAAGCATGTTTTACTACTTTTATTATTTACAGCTTTCCAAGCATGCTTATGTGATTAATTTCTTTTGTTGGATTATATTTTGGGAATTTTTGGGCTTGTTTAATTACATGCAAAAATTTGGAAAATATAATACCAAAAGGAAATTATGTGTGCGCATAAAGAAACCTTTTAAAAGAAATATACTAAGCAGATTTTTTAATTAAAATCAATAGACCTCCACAAAGCGGTCCTAGGCTGTAATTGTATCTCTCGTTCTAGTAAACGTCTACGAGTGTAGCTTGCTAGTTCCCGGAGGTGCATGGGTACGGTTGTTGGGATTTCTAGACAAATAATTTAAATCATGTGAATAGTGGGAGGGCTTTGCGTAAACGTCTACGAGTGTAGCTTGCGTAGACCTCTTTCACAAGTATTCTAGGATTGATTTAAATTATAGATAACAAAAGCTTTAAGGGCTGTGCGGTATGGTTACGTGCCATGCTAAACTGTCTCTTTTGGCCGGAGTTAAATTTGTGGTTAATTGCTTAGAAGCATCTTAGAATATAATGCAAGAATTGCATCCCTGTTCTTGAGAGATGACTTGGTCTAAGGTTTTCTCTAATTATTAATTTCTAGTGTCAAAAGCATCCTGACATGGTAGTGAAATTAAATGGATTGGGGCTTAAAACCCGCAGTTCTGGTTGAGGGTGACATCGTAAACGTCTTCGAGTGTAGCTTGCGGTGGGAACTCTTGGGAAATTAGTGGAAAATATTTGTATTTGATTTATTAAAAGGTTTTCAATGCATTTGTTTTCGAAGTTCAACATGTATGTTCTTATTTAAGATTCTTTATTATTTCAGATATGTCTATGTCTAATGTGATCAACATTCTCGCACAAAACACTCTAACTGGTCCGAACTTCCTGGAATGGAAACGCAATCTTGAATATCTCCTAATTGCAGAAGAACATATGTTCGTTCTGCAAGTACTTCGTCCCATAGTGCCAACTGCTGAGTCCTCTCAAGAGGAAATAGACTATTATAACAAGTGGGAGAAATCGAACAATGTAGTTAAGTGCTACATGATGACCACTATGTCGAAAGTCTTGCAGCAGCAACATCAGCACCATAGGGATGCCTATGACATCATGTTAAGTCTGACGGCGACCTATGGGGAAACTGATAGAGCTGTCAGGTTCAATCTCATGAAAGAAATCGTGAGTAAGAAAATGACTGATGGCACCTCAGTGAGAGAGCACGTAGTTACCATGACTCACCTCATGGATGAACTGACTATGCATGGTGGAGGTATCGATGCTGAGGCTAAGGTCGATATCATACTGAACTCTCTACCCAAGTCCTTTGAGAGTTTTAGACTGAATGTTGTCATGAACAAGAAAGAGTATACTCTTAACGAGTTACTCAATGACTTGATGGTAGCTGAATCAGTCATGAACCCTCAGAAGGTTGCCTTGGCCACTTCTGGTAATCTCTCTGCTGTACCGAAAAGTATGAAGCGGAAGAAATGGATTAAGAAATAGGCCAAGAAGACACCTGTGAAGGATGGTGGGGCTGGGAAAAAACCTAAGGTGGCGACTGATAGGGACAGGTGCTTCAGGTGTGGTAAGAAAGGACATTGGAGGAAAGATTGTCAAGCCAACAAAGCTAGACAAGGTATGCCATTTTGCATGTATAACTGCAAGCATGATTAGAGTTAGTTGTTGCTCTTCCAGAGCTGTAAGCACTGACTTGTTGATCATGTTATTGTACTTTGCATGGGACCGTGCCGACAAGGCTGGTGAGTGATGGCAAGAAGATACCAAACTTGATGAAAGCAACGTTTTATGACGGAGCTTCATGGAGTTTTCTTTTCCTTATGTTTTTGATGAATTAAAGTACATTTTAGAATTTATTTGTGGGCCGTGGTTTATCGGCAGGACAAATTTTATCAACTTTTATGGATATCTGTTATGTATGATTTTATCATTAGTAGTAACAATGTTATCCATTATGGAATGTTGATTTACAATCTCTATGTTACTTCGATCAAACATGTCTTTTATATTGCATATAATTCATCCGAAATTGATAATCCTAGGAAGAGAAAACTTACTTCTTCTAATGAGGATCTTACATATCTCTGGCACTTGAGACTGGGTCACATCAGCTTGAAGCGGATTCAGAGATTTGCAAATGACGGTACATTGGACTTAGTCCGGGCTGTACCTTATCAAGTCTGCGAATCCTGCATCGAGGGCAAGATGTCAACTAGGCCTTTCAAGGCTAGTCAGTCTCGAGCAGAGGAAGTGTTGGAATTGATCCATTCTGACTTATGTGGACCGATGTCCACTCAGGCCCGTGGAGGGTACGAGTACTTCGTCACTTTCATTGACTATTACTCAAGGTACGGATATGATTACCTACTTCGCTACAAGTCTGAATGCTTTGAGAAATTCAAAGAGTTCAAGGCTGAGGTAGAAAAGAAGGTCGGGAAAACTATCAAGTCGCTGCGATCTGACCGCGGTGGCGAATACCTCGGTAATGAGTTCCTGCAATATTTGTCAGAAAATGGGATTACATCCCAGTGGACTGCACCGGGTACTCCGCAGCAAAACGGTGTAGCTGAAAGAAGAAATAGGACTCTTCTAGAGATGGTAAGATCAATGATGAGTTATGCAAACTTACCAATTTCATTTTGGGGCTACTCATTGGAGACAGCAGCTTACGTGCTTAATGTGGTGCCTTCTAAATCAATTCCTAAGACACCTTCTGAGCTCTTCTTTGGTCGCAAACCTAGTTTGTGCAAGTTTAGAGTATGGGGTTGTCCGGCACACGTACTGTCGAAGGAACCTGATAAGTTAGAAAGCAGGTCAAAAGTAATGTTGTTCATAGGGTATCCCAAGCAAACGAAATGTGGTTACTTTTACTGTCCTGAGAGTCAAAGAGTCATTGTTAGCACCAACGCTAGATTCTTGGAGGACGAGTATGTGAGTAATCACAAGTCAAGGAGTGATATCGTTATTCAAGAAATTGAGAACGAGAATGCAATTCCAAGGGAAGGGGAACGTGTAGATGTGGGTGCACCTGTGAGAGGTACAGCACCACAGACACGTTCTTTAGTGCAAGGTGCAGGATCACAAGTCACTGCTCCTACTACTGACAAGGCACCGATGCCTCATCATAGTGAGAGAGTTATTTTCCAGCCGGAAAGGTACATGTTCGTGGGTGAGTCTACGGACTTGAGCCCGGAAGACGAACATGAGGACTCTAACCCACTGACTTACGAGGAGGCAGTGCAGGACAAGGATGTTGCCAAATGGCATGTCGCCATGGATTCTGAAATTGAATCCATAACTGCTATGGATGTATACGAGAAAACTATTTTGTCGGATGGCTTTAGGGCCATAGGGTGCAAATGGGTATACAAGAGAAAGAAAGGGGCGGATGGAAAGATTACGGCTTTCAAGGCCAGGCTGGTGGCAAAGGGTTATAGTCAGAAAGAGGGCATTGACTATGACGAAACTTTTTCACCCGTAGCCATGCTCAAATCCATCCGGATACTCCTTGCCATAGCTGCGCATATGGACCTCGAGATCTGGCAGATGGATGTCAAAACTGCTTTTCTAAACGGCTACCTTGAAGAAGGTAGGGACATCTATATGCAGCAACCCGAGGGTTACATAAGCAAGGGCGAAGAACATCTTGTCTGGAAGCTTAGGAAGTCCTTGTATGGACTTAAGCAAGCTTCAAGGTCGTGGAACTTACATTTCAACGATGTGATTAAATCCTATGGATTTGCACAGTTGGAAAATGAAAGTTGTGTTTACCGACTTTGTGTCAGTGGGAGCGTGGTCTTCCTTGCACTATACGTTGATGACATACTCCTATTTGGAAACAACGAGGGAGTGATGTCCGAAATCAAGGTTTGGTTATCCGAACAGTTCCAAATGAAGGATCTGGGTGAAGCTGGCTACATTCTTGGGATTAAGGTCTTACGAGATCGTAAAAGAAGAATGTTGAGCTTATCCCAGGCATCCTATGTGGATACTGTGATAGCCCGGTTCAGCATGCAACTCGCCAAGAAAGGCTTGCTACCTTTCAGACATGGCATTCGTCTTTCTAGTGGGCAGTGTCCTCAGACACAGAGGGAGAAAGACGAAATGAGTCTTGTACCATATGTTTCGGCTGTGGGTAGTCTCATGTATGCGATGCTGTGTACCAGGCTAGATATCTGTTATGCCGTTGGCATGGTAGCAAGATATCAGTCTAACCCTGGACAGGCGCACTGGACTGCTGTAAAGCATATCCTCAAGTATTTGAAAAGGACTAGGAATTTCTGCCTAGTTTATCAAAGTGAGGATTTGTGCCCTGTGGGTTATACGGACTCGAATTTCCAAGGGGACCAGGATGAGAAGAAATCGACCTCAGGATATGTGTTTACCCTGGGAGGTGGAGCTGTATCTTGGAGGAGCTCAAAGCAGAAATGCATTGCTGACGCCATCATGGAGGCGGAATATGTCGCCGCCTCCGACGCCTCGAAAGAGGGGGTGTGGCTCCGGAACTACCTTTTAGAGTTGGGCGTGATTCCGAGTTCGCCGAGGAGCATCACAATTTATTGTGATAACTCTGGTGCAGTGGCAAACTCAAAGGAACCGCGGTCTCACAGGGCAAGCAAACACATAGAGAGAAAGTACCATATCATACGAGAAATCGTATCGAGGGGCGATGTGCTGATTAAGATGATTGACACTGCTGACAATCTTGCTGATCTGTTTACAAAGAACTTGCCGCAGAAAGTTTACGAAAGACATATTCGTGAGCTGGATCTGAGGTGGATGCCGACCACTGATAGTGGTTAAAGAGACAGCAGACTAGATAGACGGATTGTATAATCTGTAATAGCTTAGTTATGCTTTGAGTATAAGTGGGAGATTGATGGGTTTTGTATACTGAAAGCATTTATTACAATCAGTATACAACGGTTTATTTCTCCTATCTGTTAACAATCGTACATGTATGAACAATGGTATCCTCTTGTGTCACCGATAGGGACGATCATACGGCATGTTTTAGATTGATACGTGCGTAAAATAACCCATATTTCGATGTGTGCGCATGCTTGTTTGTGGCTATTTTACTCCCGTATCATATGTTTTTGTCGTATTTTGGTTGTGTTTTCGTGTTTTGTGTGTTTGATTTGTGTAGGTTAGGTTTTGAGCATAAAGCAGCATTTTTGGGTAAGTTTTTGGTGGAAAATCGACCGAGCCGTGAACCGAATGGAAGAAGGATCAACCGAGCAAAGCAAAAGAGGCGAACGGGTGAAATTGGGTGCCGCAAGGAGTTGGCTCGGCCGAGCGCGGTCGAGAAGAAGAGACAGAGGCTCGGCTCGGCCAAGCCAGGCAGGCTCGGTCGAGCACGAGCAGGCAGAGAGTTGGCTCGGTCGAGCCATGCCCTGCTCGACCGAGCCAGATCGGCTTTTGGCAGTTTTTGGCAGTTATTGATGGCTCGGGTGAGCCATTTTCGGCTCGGGCGATCCGAGGCCCTGTTTGCTCATTATAAAAGGGTGAAAAACAGTTATTATGTTAGTTTTTATCATATCTAAGGGGAAACTACCTAAATTCTCTGTACGATTCCCATTTCCATCTCTTCCAAAACCTCACCCAAGGTATCAAGGAGCTAATTCATCAATCCTTGGAGGAGAATTGAAGATTCAAGGGGGTAGATCAAGACCTAGCAAATCCAATTGGGGAAGATTTCACTTTCTACTTATCAATTGTAATGGATGTATTTAATTTCAACTTTGTATTGTTACAATTGAGAGGTATGTTGCTCTAATTCAATTTGGATGTTGATTTGAACAAGGATGCATGAAGATTAGGTTTGATAATTGTTTGTTTACTTTCCTTTGAGAGCTTGAATTGCACTAGAACTTGTTCCTTACCTCTTATGTGTAGGTAATAGCCAACTTAGGAGGTAGTTGACGTGAACGCTGCAGCCAACACGCGGGCGAAATCGTCGTGAATAGTGTAGATTCATACGATTTTAGTTCCAATCCCTGTGCGGTGCTAGGTCGTAGGGCAATAATTGACGTTCTATTTGGAGTGGTCTAGGGCTTAATAATGTAGCCGTTTGCAAGTCTTAGCATCATCAACCGTTAGCTTGCTGTGACAAGGGGTTAACGAGTGTAGGGTCGATTGCTCAATCTCCTAGGGATTAAAATGTGTTTACATCAATGATTAACCTAATTGGATTACATCTACGTTTATTTCAACATCCTATCTACCTCATTTGAGTATTTGCTTGTCTTGGTTTACCAAGGTGTGGAGAGAATTGGTTGAATGTTGTTTGTTGGTTCAATTCATTGTTTGTTATATGTTGTTAGCATAGGTTTAAATTGATTGCCTAGTTGATAGAAACTACTCAACGATTCTATTTTGCCTAGCTATAAGACTTTGCTATAGTATCTCGGTATTCTAGCGGGAGAAGGGAAGAAGGACCTGGATTTGACAAATTTTATTCTTGTGTAGCTAGGAGTTTAATTTGATTGAACTTTTAGCTGCATCAAGTTTTGGCGCCGTTGCCGGGGACTTCATATTGTAGGTTGCTAGATATTGGGGGAAAAGTGAAGCTTGTAGGCTAGGTGTTTGTGTTTTTGCTTGTGTGAATAATTTGTTGATTGTTTTTGTATTTGTTGGTACTTTGAGTTGTTGGATTGTTGTAGGTGTCAAATGGAGAATCATCGAGGAACTCACATGGAGAGGCTTAACAATCTCCAAAGGGAATTAGATGAGATGAGAGCAAAGATGTTGGAGAGACAACGACCGAGGAAGCCAATCCGGTTGGTATTTGAAGAGAGCTACCCATGGATGGAAGAGAGGAGACATGATTGGAAGGTGAAGCCGAATTGGGGATATGAAGAAGAGGAGAGTAGTAATGAAAGATATGGAGATAAATGGGGGAATTGTGACCTCCGGAACAACATGAACTATTCCCCATCTAATGGCTACTCTCCATGTAGACTTGATGAGAACCAAACTTGGAATCCATCCATGACAAGAGTTCATTGTGATGAATGGGTTAGCCGTGATCATGAAAGAGTTAGTGAAGTGAGATTGTCTCGGGAAGCTTTGAAGAAGAGACAGGATAAGCTCGAGGGAAACCTTTTGGAATTAAAAATGCAATTATCCGAACTCTTGAAGAAGGTGAGTGAGAAGCCTCATGTGCAAGAGCAACCACTTGACATGGAAATAGGTCTCGAAGGAAGTTGTGAGGAAATTTTGGAAGATGAATGTGAGGATGCGATCATGGTACTAAAGGAAGTAAGATCTCAAGATACAAGAGTAAAGGAGATGCAAGAAGAAGAATTAAGGAAAGAAGATAAAGAGTTACCTCAAGAAGAGAAAGAGGATGATAGCACCAAGGAGGAGAGGATACAAATTGAAAGTGAGAAGAATGGTGTTCTTGTGATAACTTCCCTTGAGGTGATGAAAGAAGTTCCGGCATTGGTACAAAATGACGAAGTGGAGAATCATGATGAGGAAGTTATGTCGGAAAGTCCATGTGGCGATGTGGCACCTACATTTCCTTCAAGATTGATAGACAAGGTGGAAAAGGAGGTGATCCTAGGAGACAAAGTGTATGAATTGGATGATTTGATCGGAAAAGGAGGTGGGAAGTTGTTGATTAATCCAAATGAGGGACAAGTCGAGACGTATATAATTTGTATTCCGTTAGATGATGCCTTGGAGATCAAATCAAAGAAGGAATCACCACCTTGGACATTCGAGATTTTTAAGATAATCAATCTTCATTGGAGAGATGATAGGGGTGAAAGAAAAATCGCCTTGGACAAATTGCTCCCAAGTAAATGCAGATTAAGGGAGAAAGGTGTATTAAAAACCCACAAGATTTTTGACAATGGGTGATGTGGTAAGGTCGTCTAGCTACCGACGTTAAGGAAGTGCTTGTTGGGAGGCAACCCAACCAATTTTCTTTCTTTTGTTTAATTTCTTTTAGTTGCTTTGATTTTGAATAAATGTCTAGTTTGTTTGGTTTTGTGTTTGTAGGAGGAACTACAAGATCGAGAGGAGTGACGATGCACCATCCACCATTTTTCAAACTTAGTCTAACTTGACTAAGTTTGGGGGGATGTGCCGGTAGCCGGTGCCTCGGTTTATTTTTCTCCATCTCCTATCCTTTATCTTGCATTTAGTTTAGATGGTGGATATTGTCCCTTTATTGGATTTGATTCGATTGGGTTGTACCTATATTGATATTCTACCTTGGATGGATTTTTGGATTATGTTCATCTTGATGATATGTATGAATATTTTCATGGGTTTGAGTTTGTTGAACATTGGTTTTGATGGTATGTTTGGTGGAGCTAGTGGAAAAATGGTTTATTTGTATAGATTTTTGGATAGTGGAATGACGGTGGAAAGAGGTTTTGGAAGTGAATGTGGTTTATGCTTGTTATTGCTTGATATTTGAGGATGGATGGAATTATTAATGAGTTGGCATGATTAAATACTTCCTATTATGCATGGTTTGTGGTTTGGATTATTGGTTTGGTTTGAATGGTGGAACTATTGGATATGATCTTATCATTGTTGATATTTGGTTTGTGGATAGTTGGTGGATATGAGAGCTTTATTGGTTTGTTTTATGCTCAATAGTTTGGTGGTGCTTGTGTTGATTTGTAGTAGGTGCAAATAAGGACTGGAGAGCGGTGATCGTGCCTACTGATGGGTAACGCTTTCTATCGTTCTTCCTACCATTTAGTTTCATTACATTTGTTTTATGGCATGTAGATTGTTGTTAGGATTGTTGTGTGCTTGTGTGTGTGTGATGAACCCAAATGAGGCTTGAGATTTAATCTTGATTTACTTAGTGGAGTTTGATGTTTCCCTCAATCAATGATAGGGCGGAATCTAGTTTTCGAAGCATGATTTAAGTTTAACTTTTGAATTGCCGAGTTTTGTGTGTGGTTAATGCATAGGACTTGACAAAAAGCTGTGAGGTTTGAGCCATGATATTGTCATATCTATATTGTTTGTGAGTGGCAAGATTGAGAGTACGAGATCTAGAACTTGCATCCGTTCTCTATCTATTGGCATGAGTGTGTAACTAGAAAATGATTTTAGGCCATCGATTCTTAGTCCTACCTTTCACACCGGGAGTATAAGGTGGTTGTTATCATAATTTTGCCTTTCATATCTTTGACCCCCGTGATTGAGCTTTATTGGTGAATTTTCCTTGATATAATTAGGATCATATTTGGGGGGAAAGAGTGTATGAGGGTGAATACGGTGATGAGAGTTGGGTTGGGAATTGATTGAATTTGTATTGATGGGAAATGTTGAGGCATGAAAGATATGGAATAAAGGATTGGTTTGAATCCTAGAAAAATGAGAACCTACGAAATTTTGGTGCAAGTGTTTGGGAAAAGAGGCACCGACAAAATGAATGAATGATGGTGCATTTGAAAAAAGATGAAAAAGAAAAGAAAAGAGAAAAGAAAAAAAAAGAAAAAGAGTGTGTTGTGAAATGAATATGCCTCGGGGGTTGAAGTGGTTCGAAAAGAATAAGTTTGGGGGTTTTGGGAAATTGAGAAGTTTAGTCACTTTGGCCCAAAATCACCCACCTTTTAGTTAGCCACATTACAACCCGTGAAAAGACCTTTTTGATTCTAGAAACTAACTCGTTGTAGTATAGTGGTGAGAATGGATGCAAGCCTATGGAAATCGAGCTCGATATCTTGTGATTGAGTGAATCTCATCGTCCCTAAACACGTGAGGGAGTGCTTTCGTTTCTGGTATCCATTCTTGATGAGTGGTTCATGTCCTTAGCATTAACCTTGTCACAAAATTAGGTGATAATCTCGTTTTACTTAAGCATGCTAAGTTAACCTTGATGAGCTATGAAGTATTGCACGAGGTGAATTATTTGCTTTACTTTGTTTTGATTGAGGACAATCAAAGGTTTAAGTTTGGGGGATTATGATACGTGCGTAAAATGACCCATATTTCAATGTGTGCGCATGCTTGTTTGTGGCAATTTTACTCCCGTATCATATGTTTTTGTCGTATTTTGGTTATGTTTTCGTCTTTTGTGTGTTTGATTTGTGTAGGTTAGGTTTTGAGCATAAAGCAGCGTTTTTGGGTTAGTTTTTGGTGGAAAATCGACCGAGCCGTGAACCAAATGGAAGAAGGATCAACCGAGCAAAGAAAAGGAGGCGAACGGGTGAAATTGGGTGCCGCAAGGAGTGGCGGTCGAGAAGAAGAGACAGAGGCTCGGCTCGGCCGAGCCAGGCAGGCTCGGTCGAGCACAAGCGGGCAGAGAGTTGGCTCGGTCGAGCCAAATCGGCTTTTGGCAGTTTTTGGCAGTTATTGATGGCTCGGGCGAGCCATTTTTGGCTCGGGCGATCCGAGGCCCTATTTGCTCATTATAAAAGGGTGAAAAACAGTTATTATGTTAGTTTTTATCATATCTAAGCGGAAACTACCTAAATTCTCTCTACGATTCCCATTTCCATCTCTTCCAAAACCTCACCCAAGGTATCAAGGAGCTAATTCATCAATCCTTGGAGGAGAATTGAAGATTCAAGGGGGTAGATCAAGACCTAGCAAATCCAATTGGGGAAGATTTCACTTTCTACTTATCATTTGTAATGGATGTATTTGATTTCAACTTTGTATTGTTACAATTGAGAGGTATGTTGCTCTAATTCAATTTGGATGTTGATTTGAACAAGGATGCATGAAGATTAGGTTTGATAATTGTTTGTTCACTTTCCTTTGAGAGCTTGAATTGCACTGTAACTTGTTCCTTACCTCTTAGGTGTAGGTAATAGCCAACTTAGGAGGTAGTTGACGTGAACGCTGCAGCCAACACGCGGGCGGAATCGTCGTGAATCGTCGCTAGCTCTTCTCTGTCATCCCCCTTTACAATTTTCTTTCCCCTTTTCTGTGCTACCACCTTAGTGGGACTGACCCATTTGCTGTCAGAGATGGGGTAGATCATGTCGTGGTCTAGGAGCTTCAGAACTTCCTTTTTTACGACCTCATGCATGATAGGATTCACTCTTCACTGTGCCTGTCTGTTTTCTTTTGCATCTTCTCCTAGTATGATCTTGTGCATACAAAGTGAAGGACTGATCCCTTTGATATCTTCTAGAGTCCAATCAATCGCAGACTTGTATTTCCTTAGGACTCTCAGTAGTTTCTCTAACTTGACCTGCGTCAGAAAAGAAGACACGATATCTGGGTAAGTGTTATCAGAACCTAAATATGCATACCTGAGGTGTTCGGGTAGAGCTTTGAGGTCCAAGATAGGCGGATCGAAGTTGGAACTCGTTGAGTTTCTCTCAACTTTGATCGATATTGAGTCGATGTCGATCAAAGTTCGAGTTTTTGTCGAGCTCCCTTTTCCACGTCTCGCTTCTTTTTGTTCCCACAAATCATCAACTTCGATCGACACAGAGTCAACGTTGATCGACGCGGGGGTTTTCTGTGCCTCGATCAAGTCGCAACTCGCGTTGGTCGAAGTCGAGACCTTCCCTCGACTTCCTTAGGTGATTTTGCGATATTTGGATGGTAACTTCCCCCTTTTCTCCTCCAATGCTCTGGGGACTTCTTCTTGCACGTCCAGCACCATGACAATATCAACAATCTCATCCTCAACTGTATCAAAATCTAAAAAGGAAATTAACGAGTGCCGTAAACAATTATCAAAGTAATCTTGATTAAATTTAAGAGAAGTGAAGGGAGAGGAGATCATCAGATGAAAGCAGTTGATCATGTGGTATTCCTCCTCGTAGCTCCCATCATTGTGTTTCTGCATCGACTTGTAGATAGAGAAAATGACAGATTCATCATTGGCGCAAAACATTAGTTTCTCACCTCGGATATCGATCAGAGCTCCCCCAGTCTTCAAAAAGGGTCTTCCTAAGATCAGTGGAATGTTGTGGTCCTCTTCCATGTCTAGGACCACAAAATCAGCTGTTTTGATGAAATCTTTAACCTTTACGAGCACATGCTACACGATCCCCTTTGGGTAGGAGACAGAAAGATCCACCATCTGCAGTGAGATGGTGGTCGGCTTGATGCTTTCGATGGCCAGCCTCTTGAAAATTGACAGCGGCATCAAGTTGATGAATGCACCCGAGTCGCATAGAACCTTCCCAAAAGTCTCTCCTTCGATGATGCAGGAGATTGAGAAGGACCTTGGGTCTTCTCTCTTTAGTGGCATCTTTCTTTGAAATACCGCGCTGCATTCCCAAAAAAGTTTTACCATCTCGTGCTCCAAGAATGGTCGTTCCTAAGAGACCATGTCTTTCAGAAATTTGATATATCCGGGCATCTCCTGCTATGCTTCAACCAATGGAATATTGATGTGCACCTTATTCATGTTCTCAAAGAAGCGTGCTTATTGTTCTTGCATTTTGGTCTTCGCAAACCGCTGAGGGAACGACATTAGTGGCTTTTTTGGAGGCGGAGGGGACGTTGACTTCGACTGAGGTGGCACTACGTCGGTCGACGTGGGGCCTTCTGTGTTTGATGCGGTCTAGCCTCGACTTCGATTGACGTGCTCGACATCGATCAAAGTCAAGGGAAGTTCTATGTCCTCTCCTTCCTTTTCGCCTTCATCGGTCTCCATTGGGTCTGCATCTGGATGTTTTTGCCCGTCATAGGACTTACCCCTTCTCAGTGTGATGGCCTTCACCTGATTCCTCTGGTAGTGATTTTTAGGGTTTACTTGTGTGTTGCTTGGAAGCTGTCCGGGCTTGTGCTGGGCTCCGAGGGCGTTGGTAATCTGACTGACCTGTGTTTCAATGATTTTCATATGCTTCTCCACATGGTCTACTTTAGTATTAACTCCGGAGATATCGTGTTCCAGCTTGCTCACTTTATCAGTGGACCCTTGCATAACTTAGCCAATATCTCCTCAAGATTTGGCTTCCTCTTCTCCACCACTACTCCATCTTGCACTACAAATCCTAGTGGTGGTTGCTCCGCAGCTTGAGGGTTCGCGTAGGAAAACCCATGGTGATTCCTAGCGTGATTGTAGTTGTAGGGTTGATTATGCTGCTGGTTGTGCTGCTGAGATCCTCCGCGGTAGTTATTCTGGTAACCACCCCTTTGGATGAATTCACCTCAGCACAATCCACTTCAACCGGAGCTTGCACTGGCTCTACTACAACAATTGTCTAATCCGCTTTAAATGTAGCGAAGTCTTCACGCAGTTTCTTCACCTCATTCGCCAAATCAGGCTTCTCGGTGACCTTCTCAACAACTTTCACAGGTCGATGTCGACTCGAGGACCAACGTTGATTATTGTTGGCCATCTTGTGGAAGAATTCCGTGGCCTTCTTTCCGCTTTTTGTCATGATGGTGTCCCCCAGTGTGGTATCCACCAATTCAACGGTTTTTTTATTGAGTCCTTCGTAGAATGCTTCTGCCTGTTCTCCTAGGGGTAGACCATGACCTGGTCAAGACCTCAACAACTTCTTATAACGTTCCCATGCTTCATAGAAGCTCTCATCAGGCCTTTGAGCAATTCAGATGATTTCCTTTCTTCTCTGTCTAATGACGTTCGGAGGGAAAAAGTTCCCTAGGAATTCATTCCGTAACTTTTTCCATGTACTGATACACGCCTTGTCCAATGCATTAAACTAGGATTGTGCCTTATCCCGCATAGAGAATGCGAATAGACGCATTCGGATGGCATTCTTGCAGTTGCAGACCCCTCCGATCTTGACAGTATTGCAGAGCATAAGAAATTTATCAAGATGTGCATATGGATCCTTAGTTGCTCTTCCGCCAAATTTGTTTTGTTGCACCATCTGCACCAATTCGGTCTTCAGCTCGAAGTTATTTTCGTTGATGCAAATTCTTAAGTCTGTCTCCTTGAATTGAGGTCGATACCGCTTCTGCATGGCTTATTCTTTCTCATCGTCATCTGACCCGTCTGGCTGATCTTGATTGTCTTCCCCTTCATCATCAGGAATATCCTCGAATAGAGGGTTGTTGCGAAGATTTCGGTTATTATGATTGTTCCTCTCTAGATTCATCTGTTGGAGTTGTGCCCTCGTGGCATTAACTTCTTGGAGAAGCAAGGTTTTCTCCTCCGAAGTTAGTACTGGTGGAGGCAGTGGATCCCCTGGTGGTATGATTTCAGCCATTGGTTGAGTGCTCGAACTTCTTTGTTCCTGTTTCTTCCTTCAGTCTTTCTGGAGGGAATCATACCAGAAGGAAGACGCTACCGCGGTGAGGATTTGATCTACTCCGACTACATACCACCAACCAAGAAAAAACAACCGCCGAAGAATTACAAGGAGTCCTAGATATCAAAGGGAAAGAGCAATGTTAACCCTGATGAGCCATGCTCTGATGAAGAGGATCCCTACCAGGGACATGCTGTCATGCCTACTGATGTTCCAGATGTCATCGAGGACACGACGACAGGAAACACTGATACAATTGAAAAATGAAGGCTTGAAATTTTCCGATGAGGATGAATCACAGAATAAGAGGCAACAACTAAAAGCGCTCCAAAGGTCACGCGAGTAGAGAGACTATGCCAAGTTTAGACTGCAGATGACTCTTGATGAGAGGGACTCGCACTATGAAGAAGTCATGAAAAGTTACACAGAGCGCAATGCCAAGATTCACACTGGAAAACAATCTAATCGTATTACTCGAAGAAATGTTGAGAAGGTGCAAGCCAAGAAAGGGAAAAGAAAGGTCACATTTGCTGATGAAATGTTTGAAAACCATGATGTTGAATCAGCCGTTGATCTCGAGAAAAGATAGATGAAAGAAGCCGTAAAGGAATAAAGAAGATTGCAGACTCCAGTACAAGGAGAAAAGAGTTCTGACACAATGCCAATTCAGCCCGCCACCAATGAAGGGGGAAGCGTAAGTTCTGAAGGAAATCTTGATAGAAGGTTGATACAGACTGCGTGCAAGGTGGAGGCAGTTCTGTTGTTGAAGAAGGAAAGGAAACAAAAGAATTGGCTGAGCAAGTTGAAGCCAAGTTGTCACAATCATGGCAGAAGCTGATCTGGTGAAGAGTCAGACCAGATCCCGACTGCTGATTCAGGAGGTAAGGTCGCACAGAAGTCGAATGCTAACCTTAAGGAAAACGAAGAAGACAAGGGTTCACAGCAACCAGAGGAAGCTACACAAGAAGATGCCCAACAAATCATTACAACAATTGAAGAAGCAGATGCTAAGACACCCACTATTGAAGAGACATCAGTTTATAAGGAAATAACTACCACTGACACTGATGAAGCCCTCGTGCGAGCACAGAATGAACAATATCTGCGTATCTAGGGGATAGATCCATCTATAGTTCCAGGTTGGAATACCAATGCAGACACCACAAATGTGTTCGAAAGAACCATTGAATCCATCTGGCAACGATGCATTCCGATTACCAGCTCTCCAGAAGTTTCAGGTATATCCTTCAGTGATATTCTTAGTTCTAACGATGAGGAGGATGCAGGAGCTGTCACAGATGGAGAATCTGTTTTTTGAGAAGAAACTCTACGAGTGCTCATGGAAGGACTACCCGATAGGAACTTGATAAGCTCATATTTATACTCATTTATCTATATTTTTCTCCATTGTTTCAAGTGCTTTATGTTATGTTTTTACTTATTTTTGTGCATGAGTCTACTTTAGAAGGTGTTATGCCTTTGATGGGTGATTTTTGTAGGTTTTAGGCCAAATTCATTGGAAATCCGTACCGAAAGCAGATGATGTTCAAAGGAACAGTCACGACTTCTTCCACAGATGGAGTCTGAGCTAATTGCGCACAAGGTTTGAAAGATCTTCGAGTTAGCTTTCCAACGCAACTGGAATTGGGTCAATCGAAGTTCGGGAGAGGAAGTTATGGCCAAAACCGTGAGACTGCACAGTCAGATGTTTCTGTGTCGAGAGACAGGATTTGTGTCGACCGAAACAGAGGTCAAAGCATTCCTGTCGATCAAAATTTTCCCTGTCGATCGAAACAGAGGTCAAAGTTGCAGAAATGTCACAAATTCAGCCCGGATTTTGATCTTGAAGGTTGTGTCGATCGACAGCCTGCCTGTCGATTTACACAGATGTCCGAGAAGGCTATTTTTGGCCTATTTTGGCAGTTTTTGCTATATTTTCCCAATACCCAAATTAGGTCTTTTTTCCCCTCTATAAATATGAACTCTTAGGCACGAAAATTATCTTGTTTTATGCCTTATTGCACTTAGAATAATTAAGCTCTTGGAGTTTTTACAAGACATTCAAGGTTCCTCTTTAATTTTAGTTCTTTAATAATATGTTCGCTTTAACTCTAGTCATGTTTTGTGGCTAGAACCCTAAACAGGTTCTAGGGTTATGATTTCCTTTCTGATGCATGTTTAATTGATATCAACTCTTCAAGCATGGATTAATTCTCTGATTTAATTTTATAATCTAGATTAAAAGAAGGACCGAGAGGTGAATTGAGATCTAGGTTTAGAGTTAATAATTGATGGATCGAGAGATAAAAATTATTAATAGGAAGAGAGAATTAATTGTGTTTGTTTTCTGTCTCAAAAGGAAGAAACCTACATAGGAATAATTATATAATTATGAGATTAATTAATTTGTTGTTCTTGAGACCGAGAGGAGATAGTCATTTATTAATAATCTAGGATTTAATTGTCTGACCAAGGAATTTAATCCACAAAAATCTATGTTTCCCCATTGCTGAATTGATTGATATTTTCATGTTGATGATTAGGATATCTGCCCTAGGATCTGTGTTTTTCTTTATTGTTTCCAAAACTCTTTACTTTCTTGCAATTGTTATTTTCAAATTCACCAACAAAAACTCTTCTAAATATTGGTTAACTCAAACAGCGAATTGATAAACTGTGTCCAATACATGAGATAATTTCGTCGCACTATCCCTGTGGGTTCGACATTCCTTTGGGTCTATAAATTTATTTGCTGCTGTATTTTTACAATCGATCAAATTGGCGTCGTTGCCGGGGATAGTCAGATTTTGTCTTGTTATTGGATTGTTTTGATATTTTCTGGATTGAGTTTTTTTTTCTGTTCGCGTGCGTGTGTGCGAAATTTTTGCTTCTGTTTCGATCGACAGAGCTTCTGTCGATCGACACAGAGCATCTGTGTCGATCGACAGCCTCCCTGTCGGTCAACACAGAGACTGATTCCCAGTTTTCTATTTTCTCTTCAGGTGCATGAACACAAGAGCTCGGGGGAAGAATCTTGAAGCCTTCGACCCAGAAATTGAAGCCACCTGTAGGAGAAACAAAAGCGAAGGAAAGAGCAAGGAAAAAGAGCCTGAGATGGAGCAACCACCAGAAGCACCACTCCAAAACATGACTCCTGAGGAACAAAGACAATTCATGAATGAGGTCCGACAACTCAGGGAGCAACTTCAAGTAGCACAAGCAGTTCAAGCAGAGCAGGCTGCCAGACTGGCAGCCCTGGCCAATGAAGGAAACCATGAAAGGAGAATTGTGGTGCCCCAAAGATCCATACTTGATCGCTTCCTGCCACAGCGAGAGGAGCCGGGATTCCAGGTTGGAATTGATGCCAACAACTTTGAGCTGAAGACAGGCCTGATTCAGATGGTCCAGCAAAACCAGTATGCAGGGAAGGCCATTGAGGACCCGTACGACCACCTCAGTCAGTTCATCGAGGTGTGCGACACAATCAAGCAGAACGGAGTGCCTCAAGACACCATCCGGATGCGGTTATTTTCTTTTTCTCTCAGGGATGAGGCCCGGTCTTGGTTTGCTGGTTTGGACAAGAGCAGAATTGCCACATGAGCACAACTCCGGGCAGAGTTCCTCACCAACTTCTTTCCGCCCAGTGTCATCATGAAGAGGAAGTCCGACATCACTCACTTCAGCCAGAAGTACGATGAGACCCTCTATGAAGCTTGGAAGAGATACAAAGAGCTATTGAGGATGTGCCCCGACCATGGGATTGATCTTGAGATGCAGGTATGCCATTTTTATGAAGGATTAACCCCTCACTTAAAAGAATTGGTTGATGCTTCAGCTGGAGGACTTCTCATGAAGAAAAGTGGAGAAGAGGGGATGCAACTTCTTGCAGACATGGCCCTCAACAGTCATCAATGGCCTACTGAAAGGCAGAGAGCAGTCAAAGCAGTGACCACTACTCCAGAAATTGATGTGGTGGCAGAAGTGAAGAAGCTCCGAGAAGAGTTCAAGCAATTGGAGGCCGGTAGAGCTTCGGTAGCAGCTATTTCAGATCCCAATATGGCCATCGTTCCTATTGAGGCCGACTACATCTACCATGGAAGCAGTTCGAGCACCTCCAATACCGCTGAAGTGAACTATGCCAATGGAGGTTACAACAACAACTACCGAGCCAACAATCAAGGGTACAGTTACAGTGCTAAGAACCATCCTGGTTTTTCTTATTCTAACCCTTATGCAGCTGAGAATCCTCCACCGGGGTTCAGTGTTGGAGCCGGGGGAGAGATTGTGGAGAAGAAGAAGTCTGTGCTGGAGGAGACACTTGAAAAGTTCATCAAAAGCTCCGACAATAGGTTTGGCAAGGTGGAAACTGAGGAGAAGAACATGTCCACTCACATGCAGCATATGACGAAGCACCTTCAGATGCTCGATGCACAGTTTAGTCAGATTTCCACTGCTATGAGCAATCAACACAAGCCAGGCCAGGTCCCCAGCACCACAGAAGTCAATCCTGAGAAGGCCAAACAGGCCAATGCCATTTCCTTGAGGTCCGGTACGAGGTACGAGGGTCCTAGCATGTCCAAGGATGATTTTGGGGCTGAAAGAGAGGAATTTCCCGCAGAAGATACCTCTATTTCGATCGACACAGAGTCTGTGTCGATCGACACAGAGGCCGGGGAGAGCAGCAGAGGCCGACATGACAACAAATTGACCGATAGGGGGGATGCAGCCATGTCGATCGACACCCCCCCTGTCGAGCCACAGGCAGGACAAAAAGGAGCAGTCGACAGACAGACAGCCAAGGAGCCACATGGAGCTGAAAATTCAAAGAAGAAAGGTGATCCAATTCCTCCAATGCCCTTTCCCCAGAGATTTGCAAAGAAGAAGGAAGACTCCAAGTTTGCTCGATTTGTGGAGAATCTCAAGAAGGTCAACATCAACATTCCCTTGATCGAGGCTCTCCGCGAGATTCCCGGCTACATGAAGTTCTTGAGGAAGTTGATGAGTGAGAAAAAGCCGGTAATCGAAGATCAAACTATTTATATTCATGAGTAGTGTAGTCTTCTTTTGCAGAAACAGGTTCCAACCAAGAGGTCTGATTCGGGATGCTTCTCTATTCCGGTCGAGATTGGGGGGAAGGAGTTTAGGGATGTCCTTTGTGACACAGGAGCCAGTATCAACTTGATGCCATTTTCAGTCATCAAAAGCTGCAGATAGGCGAGATGAGGCCAACCTCAATCACTCTTCAGATGGCTGATCGCTCAATTTCTCGACCAAGGGGAGTTGTGGAAGATGTTTTAATTCGTGTTGGTCATTTAATTTTCCTTGCTGATTTTGTTGTTTTGGATATGAAGGAACAACATGGAATGCCAATGATCCTTGGAAGAGAGTTTCTGAAAACTAGTGGTGCCGAGGTGGGGAGATTACACTCCGAGGGAATGACGAGACAATCACCTTTGTGATTGATCAAAGCCAAAAGGAAGCAGATTGCAATAACATCTCCACCACCATTGAGGAAGATGAAGAAGCCGCCGAGATCGAATGAGAGCGCGAAAATGGGATGGAAAAATTGCCAATTATACCATCCTCTTCCGAGCTCACCACTGTTATTCGTGATCGGATGGTCTACATGATCGATGCAAGGGGGCGGCGAGTCTGGACCCGACCTCCTTGGTGAAGGATCCCTATCGTCGAGCCACGACAATAACTAAGGCACTGAATGGGAGGTAACCCATTGTTTTACTTGCTTTATTTCATTTGTTTCTCTAATTTTTGTGTGCTGTTTTTGTTAAAAAAAATTAAAAAATAAAAAAAATAAAATAAATTCGGAGCTCTGTTTCGATCGACACACAGGTTGTCGATCGACACAGAGGCGGATCGACAGAGCACTTCTAGCCAGCCCTTGGGTCAACAAGAAGGCTCTGTGTCGATTGACAGGGCCCCTGTCGATCGACACAGAGTGCCAGCAGCCACCAAATTCTGTCTTTCGCATTCTGCAGCCTCCGGTGGATAAAAAGTCGATGTCTGAGATCGACAGTCAGGTACTGTTCTTCTTCTTGTCTGATTTTCAAACTTTTTCTTACTCTCCGAGTTCGAAATAAGTTTGGGGGGATGTGGACAAGAAGTTGAACTTTTATCCCTTACCTTTATTTGCTTTTACTTGCTTTATTTGGTTTGTTTAAATTTTTGCAAATAAAAAAAAATATAGATATTATGTGAGAAAAATCTTTAAGTAATTGAACCCTCTAGCATTTTATGCGATGTTTGGAATTGATCTTTGATTAGTTGAATTGATTTCAATTGTGGTTGATTTGCCCGTGAATGTAGAATACCGCATGATAGGGTCTAATTGAAACTTACACTTGCATGATGTTTGAGTGGATTGAAGTTGACTAAGGAAGAATTTTTGAACCCAAGTGAGTTTTTGAGCCTTTATTTGTTCATGAGAGATTCGCATGTATGTTTTCGTTTCTCTAGAACTTGCTTTTGTTCGGTTTTGAGACTGCATAGTGTGCACAAGGATAGAAAATGATCTTAGGCCATCTTTGTTAGCCAAATTCTCCCAAACACTATCCCTTGTAATATTTTATCCCTATATTAACCCCTTTGAGCTTGTTGTTTTTCTTTCTTGGTCTATGAGATGAGGAAACATTGTAGTTCTGTCTTGTCTATGAGGGAGTGCTATGAAAAAGGTGATTTGTATCCTGTCTATATGATTTGGGTGAAATAATGGTTATTGTTATGTATGGATAAGAAACTTAAAAATTGGTTTACAAAAGAAGGTTGGGCTCTAGAAAAAAAATATTTGTGTCCTTATAAGCTCAAATCATTAAACAACATTTTAAGAGCATAAAAGGACTAGGAAAAAATGAAAGAGTCTTGATTTGAATTGTGAAATTTAAGGAGAAGGGTGGATGTTCATAGATGGTGGTTTTAATTTATTGAGTTGGCCACTTGATGGATTTTTAGTCACTTGACCATATTTTCCTACCTTTCACAAAAAGCCTTCATTACAACCCTATCAAAGTCCTTTTTGATTCTTGAATTGTGTGCACAAATCAGCAGTGGAGATTTTAGAACTCTTGCAAGCCTATGGTAGAAATTTCTTCATACATGTGGTGAGTGCTTTCATTTGAAACACAAACACTTGTGTGATGAGCGATACACTTTCCTGTGAGTCTTCCGAAGTTGATGAATATCTTATCTCTTTCAATTGCTTGTGTGATATGGATTGATGAACCTTGATTGTGATGAATCTTGTGAGGCATTGCACTTTCAACTACTTGAGATTTCTTTCTTCTTTTCTTCGATTGAGGACAATCTAATATTCAAGTTTGGGGGGTTTGATAAGCTCATATTTATACTCACTTATCTATATTTTTCTCCATTGTTTCAAGTGCTTTATGTTATGTTTTTACTTATTTTTGTGCATGAGTCTACTTTAGAGGGTGTTATGCCTTTGATGGGTGATTTTTGTAGGTTTTAGGCCAAATTCATTGGAAATCCGTACCAAAAGCAGATGATGTTCAAAGGAACAGTCACGAATTCTTCCACAGATGGAATCTGAGCTAATAGATCACATGGTTTGAAAGATCTTCGAGTTATCTTTCCAACGCAACTGGAATCGGGTCAATCGGAGTTTGGGAGAGGAAGTTATGGCCAAAACCGTGAGACTGCGCAGTCAGATGTTTCTGTGTCGAGAGACAGGATTTGTGTCGACCGAAACAGAGGTCAAAGCATTCCTGTCGATCGAAATTTTCCCTGTCGATCGAAACAGAGGTCAAAGTTGCAGAAACGTCACAAATTCAGCCCGGATTTTGATCTTGAAGGCTGTGTCGATCGAAGATGTCCGAGAAGGCTATTTTTGGCCTGTTTTGGCAGTTTTTGCTATATTTTCCCAATACCCAAATTAGGTCTTTTTCCCCCCTCTATAAATATGAACTCTTAGGCAGGAAAATTATCTTGTTTTATGCCTTATTGCACTTAGAATAATTGAGCTTTTGGAGTTTTTACAAGACATTCAAGGTTCCTCTTTAATTGTAAGTTCTTTAATAATATGTTTGCTTTAACTCTAGTCATGTTTTGTGGCTAGAACCCTAAACAGGTTCTAGGGTTATGATTTCTTTTCTGATGCATGTTTAATTGATATCAACTCTTCAAGCATGGATTAATTCTCTGATTTAATTTTATAATCTAGATTAAAAGAAGGACCGAGAGGTGAATTGAGATCTAGGTTTAGAGTTAATAATTGATGGATCGAGAGATGAAAATTATTAATAGGTAGAGAGAATTAATTGTGTTTATTTTCTGTCTCAAAAGGAAGAAACCTAAATAGGAATAATTAGATAATTATGAGATTATTTAATTTGGTGTTCTTGAGACCGAGAGGAGATAGTCAGTAATTAATAATCTAGGATTTAATTGCCTGACCAATGAATTTAATCCACAAAAATCTATGTTTCCCCATTGCTGAGTTGTTTGATATTTACATGTTGATGATTAGGATATCTGCCCTAGGATCTGTGTTTTTCTTTATTGTTTCCAAAACTCTTTACTTTCTTGCAATTGTTATTTTCAAATTCACCAACAAAAACTCTTCTAAATTTGGATTTACTCAAACAAAGAATAGATAAATTGTGTCCAGTACATGAGATGATTTCGTCGCACTATCCCTGTGGGTTCGACATTCCTTTGTGTCTATAAATTTATTTGCTGCTGTATTTTTACAGTCGATCAGAACTACAAAGCGAAGAGGATTGCGAAGTGGTGTCCTCCTGTCACGGTGAGAGAAAATGAGAATGATGATCTCATCTCCTGGGAAAATGATATTTGTATCTTTATAGAAACTCAAGTTGCCGCAGAAGTCGAGAATTCATATCGTGCTGAATTACACGGCGAGTCTTTCGATCAAGAATGGTTAAGAACAGAGTTCCAAAGATGGCGATTCTTTGATTATGCCACTCATGAACTAAATTACGAGGACCATGCAATTATGATGGTCAGGATGGGTCTCAACTACTGGAGGAGTGAGGAAGAATGGGCTGACGATTGGATGGACCAGACATCCAAACGACAGTATACGGAGAAGTAGGTTGCTGCAAGGCTGCACTAGATCAAGGCTCACAGAGCAACCACTGGAGATCGCTCACTGCCACCATCCGAATATGCTGCTGAAGACTCTCCACCATTCACTCAGCATTTTAAATCTCCTGCCACAAGACGACAGATGGTCGCAGCTAAGGAGTTGAAGAGAAAGATAGCAGAAGAGCAAGCCGCACGAAAGAGAGAAGTGGATAGGAAGAAGATGTTGGAATTCAAGGAAAAGGTCCTTACCCAACTAGCCAACAAGTCTTCTAGGATGCAACGCTTTAGGCCGCCCTCCCATGTCACTACTAAAGAAGAAGAAAGAAGGGATAATACATCTATTGCAACAACTCATGATGATCAACCATGCACTTACTCTCAAGGATTGGCTACCATTGTTCCCATGTCTACTACTGAGAATCAAATAGTGCTATCTGAGGAACCCCAAACCATGGCAATTGAGCCCTTAAGCTCCAACACTTATCAAAGGGACCTCCAACAATTCATTCATACAATGGTAGGATGGAGCATAGGAGAGCAATTAGTACCGATCGTGCGCAACAAAGTTACCAACCAGATGTCTGATGCAAAAGATGAAATGCTTGCTACTCAACAATACAACTTTGAGACCTTCTCCACCGGGAGTTTTGCTGCGATCAAAGAAGGGGAAGAGAAGAGGTTAGCAGAAGAAGCAGAAAGAATAAAGGAGCAAGAAGATAGGTTTCATCGCTTTGAAGCTAGAAGGCAACATGAAGTAGATTCAAGGATACAACGAGAAGAGGAGGAGGGAGAAGAACATAGAAGAATTGAAGAAAAAGGAGAGAATCAGAATACAGGAAAGAGAAGCTTCGTGGACAACTTCTTGAAATGACGAAGGAAGCACTCAAGAATGTGAAGAAGCCCACTGTCGGTTCCTCAAGTGCCAGAAATGCTGCTAATTCAGACTCCTCAATGACGAAGAAGTAATATCTCTCTTATCCTTATGAGTGTCCTGGCTGAAAAATATTTTTTTTTTGATTTGGGTATGTGTTACATGTGCAACAAAGCATGTAATGGAAGCTAACCCAGGTTGAAGACAACATCTTATTGTCCAACGCTGATCTAATTTAATTAGCTGAAATTACACGCTTAGTGTAATCAGCAAACTGCGTCGACTGTGATGTGTGTGAAATGTTCCTGTGATTTCTTGATGAAATTATGTGTGAATGTGCTATGTTCTTATCTAATAAAAGATATTGAAGTCATTTACTTGATGAATTTTTTTGAATAATCGAGCAATACCCTTGATACTTTGAGGGGGAATGTTTAGGAATCATACTGAGTCTACGGGAGTTGAGACGTTGAGAATAGATGATATGTGTGTAAAATGACCTATTTTTCGATGTGTGAGTGTGCATGTTTGTCGCCATTTTACCCTCATATCATATGCTTTCGTTGTTCTTTTGTCTTGTTTTCATGTTTTCTTGTTTGAAATATTGTAGGACGTATTTTGAGCATAATATAGCATTTTTGAAGGAGTTTTGGAGGCAAATCGCTCGAGTTTGGAGTCCAAGGAAGTTAGGCTCTCCTGAGCGGAAAAAAAGAAGAGTTTTGGAGTTCAGAGGAGCCGCCCGGCCGTGCGAAGCAGGCTCAGCCGAGCCAGGCCAGACAGAGACATCGCCCGATTTAGTTGAGCAGGCTCGGCTGAGCCATGCCAGACAGAGACTTCGCTCGGCCTAGCCAATTCAGCTCGGCCGAGCCAGAACATGATTTTCAGCATTTGGTAGTTTTCAGCATGGCTCGGGCGAGACATGGGTGGCCCGGGCAATCCGAGGTCCTGTTTGCTCATATAAAAGGGGGAAAAATGGTTATTTTCATAACTAATTGATAACTTTTCATAACTTTGAATAACCACCTCCAAAATTCTCTCTACGATTCCATTTTCATCCCTTCCAAAACCTTACCCAAGGTATCAAGGAGCTATTTCATCAATCATTGGAGGAGAATTAAAGATATAAGGGGGTAGATCAAGACCTAGCAAATCCAATTGGGGAAGATTTCATTTTTTACTTATCAATTGTAATAGATGTATTTGATTTCAACTTTCTATTGTTACAATTGAGAGGTATGTTGCTCTAATTCAATTTGGATGTTGATTTGAACAAGGATGCATGAAGATTAGGTTTGATAATTGCTTGTTTACTTTCCTTTGAGGTGTTGATTTCCACTTGAGCTTGTTTCTTACTTATTAGGTGTAGGTAATAGCCAACCTCTAGGTAGTTGACGTAAACGTTGCAGCCAACACGCGGACAGAATCGTCGTGATAAGTGTATAATCTTACAATTCTAGTTCCAATCCATGAGCGGTGCTAGGTTGTAGGGCGATAAATGACGGTCCACTGGGAGTGAGCTAGTGATTAATAACGTAGCTGTTTGCAATTTCTAGTTCATCTACCGCTAGTTATCCGTAGCAAGTGGCTAGCAAAATTAGATTCGATTGCTAAACCTCCTAAGAATTAAAACTTGTTTACAACAATGATTAACCTAATTGGATTAAATCTACGTTTATTTCAACATCCTATCTACCTCATTTGAATATTTGCTTGTCTTGGTTTACCAAAGTGTGGAGAGAATTGATTGAATGTTGATTTTTGGTTTAATTCATTGTTTGTAATATGTTGTTAGCATAGGTTTAAATTGATTGCAAAGTTGATAGAAATCACTCAACGACTTTATTTTACTTAGCTATTATACTTTGCTATAGTATCCCGGTAATCTAGCGGGCGAAGGGAAGAAGGACCTGGATTTGACAAATTTTATTCTTGTGTAGCTAGGAGTTTAATTTTGATTGAACTTTTTAGCCGCATCATGTTTTGGCGCCGTTGCCGGGGACTTCATTTAGTAGGTTGCTAGATATTGGGGGAAAAGTGAAGCTTGTAGGCTAGGTGTTTGTGTTTTTGTTTGTGTGAATAATTTGTTGTTTAAATTTGTTTTTATTGTGTTACTTTGAGGTTGTTGGACTATTGTAGGTGTCAAATGGAGAATCATCGAGGAACTCACTCGGAGAGGCTTAACAATCTCCAAAGGGAATTTGATGAGATGAGAGCAAAGATGGTTGAGAAACAACGACCGAGGAGGCCAATCCGGTTGGTATTTGAAGAGAGCTACTCATGGATGGAAGAGTGGAGACATGATCGGAAGGTGAAGCCAAATTGGGGATATGAAGAAGAGGAGTGTAGTAATGAAGGATATGGAGATAAATGGGGGAATTGTGACCTCCGGAACAACATGAACTATCCCCTATCTAATGGCTACTCTCCATGTAGACATTATGAGAATCATAATTGGAATCCATCCATAACAAGAGTTCATTGTGATGAATGGGGTAGCCGTGATCATGAAAGAGTTAGAGAAGCAAGATCATCTCGGGAAGCTTTGGAGAGGAAACCGAATAAGCTCGAGGGAAGGCTTTTGGAGTTAAGAATGCAACTATCCGATATCTTGAAGAAGGTGAGTGAGGAACCTCAAGTGGAAGAATATCCAATTGACAAGGAAATTGTGGAAGATGAATGTGATGATGCGGTAATGGTACTTAAGGAAGTGAGATTTCAAGATACAAGAGTAAAGAAGATTCAAGAGAAAGAACCAAAGAATTAAAGAAAAGCCTTACTCCAAGAAGATGAAGATAATGAAGGCACCAATGAGGAGTTGCAAGTCATTGAAGATGAAAAGAATGGTGCTCTTGAGATACTCTCACTTGATGAGTTGCAAAAAGTCCCGGCCTTGGTACAATAAGATGAGGAAGAGAAAAATGATGAGGAAATTATGTCGTCGGAATGCACAGAGGAAGCTTCTCTTTCCGGATGATCCTTGGCCTATGGATTAGAGGTATGAGTTCCGGATCTTCCCCTTGTGACAATGATTGAAGAAGATGAGGTAAGACACAAGCTAATGACTATAAAGAAGCATTTGATGGGAGGCAACCCATCCACAGTTTTCACTTGGTAGGTTTTATTTCTTTTGATTTGTGGTTTTATTCTTGTTGGTAATGATCGTTGTTTGGTTTGTGTTTGTTAGGGGGGTCCAAGTGGTGATATGGTGCTTGTCATTCCTTCATTAGTGAAAGATAAGAGGGGAAAAGGAGGTGATCCTAGGAGAGATAGTGGATGAAACATATGGTTTGATCGGAAAAGGAGGTGATGAGAAGTTGATGATCAATCCAAATGAGGGACAAGTTGAGACTTATATACTTTGGATTCAATTGGATGATGCATTAGAGATCAAATCGAAGAAGGAATTACCACCTTTGACTTACAAGTTCGTCATGAGAGTAAATCTTCCTTGGAGAGATGAAAGGGGTGAAAGAAAGATCGCCTTGGACAAGTTGCTTCCAAGTAAATGCCGATTAAGGAAGAAAGGTGTATTAAAAACTCACACGATTTTTGATAATGGATGATGTGGTAAGGTCGTCTAGCTAGCGACCTTAAGGAAGCGCTTGTTGGGAGGCAACCCAACCAATTTTCTTTCTTTTGTTTAATTGCTTTTAGTTGCTTTGATTTTGAATAAATGTCTAGTTTGTTTGGTTTTGTGTTTGTAGGAGGAACTTCAAGATCGAGTGGAGTGTCGATGCAACGTCCACCATTTTGCAAACTTAGTCTAACTTGACTAAGTTTGGGGGGGATGTGCCGGTAGTCGGTGCCTTGGTTTATTCCTCTCCTCTCCTCCTCTATCCTAGTTTGCTTTAGTTTAGTTTAGTTGTTGGATATTGACCCTTTATTGGATTTGATTCGATTTGGTTGTATATATATTGATATTCTACCTTGGATGAATGTTTTGGATTATGCTCATCTTGATGATATATATGGATATTTTCATGGGTTTGAGTTTGTTGAATTTATATGTTTGTTGAACATTGGTTTTGATGGTATGTTTGGTGGAGCTAGGAGAAAAATGATTTATGTGTATGGACTTTGGATAGTGGAATGATGGTGGAAATAGATTTTGGAAGTGAATATGGTTGAGGATTGTTTGATTGTGATTGTAGATTGATTTATTAATGAGTTGGCATGATTGAATATTTCCTATTATGCATGGTTTGTGGTTTGGATTATTGGTTTGGTTTGTATGGTTGAGATTGTGGATATTGTCTTATCATTGTTGATATTTGGTTTGTGGAAAGTTTGGTGGATATGAGAGCTTTATTGGCTTTTTTTATGCTCAATAGTTTGGTGGTGTTTTTGTATTGATGTGTAGTAGGTGCAAACTAAGGAATGGAGAGCGGTTTGATCGTGTCTACCGATGGGTAACGCTTTCTATCATTTCTCCTACCATTTAGTTTCAATTTAATTGTTCTTGGCATGTAGATTGTTAATTAGGATGTTGTGTGTTTGTCGTGTGTGTATGATGAACCCAAACGAGAATTTGAGATTTGAATCATGATCTACTTTGTAAGGCTTAAAATTTTCTTTAACCAATGATAGGGCATAATCTAGTTGTTAAGGTGTGCTCGAATTGAACTTTTGAATTGCTAAGTTTTGTGCATGGTTAATGCCTAGGACTTGACAAAAGCCGAGAGTTTTTTAGCCTTGATATTGTCATACTTTGATCGGTTGTGAGTGGCAAGGTTGAGAGAATAAAATCTAGAACTTGAATATATTCTCTATCTATTGGGCATGAGTTTGGTAACTAAAAAATGATCTTAGGCCATCGATTCTTAGCTCCTCCTTTCACTTTGGAAGTATAAGGTTGTTGATATCATAATTTTGCCCTTCATATCTTTGACCCCCGTGATTGTGCTTAAATGGAGAATTTTCTTTGAAAATATTAGGACAAATTTGGGGGAATGAGTGTATGAGGGTGAATACGGAGATGAGAGTTGGGATGGGAATCATTTGGTATCTTTGAGTTGTGATTGTTGAGGCAATAAAAGTATTGAGTGTAGGATTGATTTGAATCCTAGAAAAATGGGTACCAACAAAAATTTGGGTACTTAGAAAAAGAATAGATAAAAAGAAAAAAAGAAAAAAAGTAAGGCACCATGTAAGGAAAGAAAAAAATGATGGTGCTAAAGAAAAAATGAGAAAAGAAAGAAAAGAAAAAGGAATTTATGAGAGTTGTTTGATGAAAAGCCTCAAGGTTAGAAGTGGATTGAAGAGAATAAGTTTGGGGGTTTTGGGGGAGAAGTTCGTCACTTTAGCCCAAAACCACCTACCTTTTAGTAAGGCACGTTATAACAAAAAACAAAGACCTTTTTGATTTTAGGAGCCAACTCATTGTAGTATAGTGGTGAGAATTGATTTAAGCCTATGGAAATTGTGCTCGATATCTTGTGAATCAGTGAATTCATCAAACCCTAAACACGTAAGGGAGTGCTTTAATTTCTTTATCCAATGTTGATGAGTGGTTTGAGTCGTTAGCATTAACCGTGTCACAAAGTTAGGTGATAATCTCGATCGATAAGAGCATGCCGAGATGACTATGATGAGCTATGAGGCTGTTTGATGAGGTTTATTGATTGCTTGACATTGTTTTGATTGATGGAAATCAAAGGTTCAAGTTTGGGGGATTATGATATGTGTGTAAAATGACCTATTTTTCGATGTGTGAGCGTGCATGTTTGTGGCCATTTTACCCTCATATCATATGCTTTCGTTGTTCTTTTGTCTTGTTTTCGTGTTCTCTTGTTTGAAATGTTGTAGGACGTGTTTTGATCATAATATAGCATTTTTGATGGAGTTTTGGAGGCAAATCGCCCGAGTTTGGAGTCCAAGGAAGTTAGGCTCGCCCGAGCGGAGAAAAAGGAAGAGTTTCGGAGTTCAGAGGAGTCGCCTGACCGAGCTAAGTAGGCTCGGCCGAGCCAGGCCGGACATATACTTCGCCCGGCCGAGCTGAGCAGGCTCGGCCGAGCCATGCCTGACAGAGACTTTGCTCGGCCGAGCCAGAACGTGATTTTCAGCAATTGGCAGTTTTTCGCATGGCTCGGGCGAGCCATGGGTGGCCCGAGCGATCCGAGGCCCTGTTTGCTCATTATAAAATGGGGAAAACAGTTATTTTCATAACTAATTGATAACTTTGAATAACCACCTCCTAAATTCTCTCTACGACTCCATTTCCATCCCTTCCAGAACCTTACCCAAGGTATCAAGGAGCTATTTCATCAATCCTTGGAGGAGAATTGAAGATCCAAGGGGGTAGATCAAGACCTAGCAAATCCAATTGGGGAAGATTTCATTTTCTACTTATCAATTGTAATGGATGTATTTGATTTCAACTTTCTATTGTTACAATTGAGAGTTATGTTGCTCTAATTTAATTTGGATGTTGATTTGAACAAGGATGCATGAAGATTAGGTTTGATAATTTCTTGTTTACTTTCCTTTGAGGGATTGATTTGCATTTGAGCTTGTTTCTTACCTATTAGGTGTAGGTAATGGCCAGCCTCTAGGTAGTTGACGTGAACGTTGCAGCCAACACGCGGACGGAATCGTCGTGATAAGTGTATAATCTTACAATTCTAGTTCCAATCCATGTGCGGTGCTAGATTGTAGGGCGATAATTGACAGTCGATTGAGAGTGAGCTAGTGATTAATAACGTAGCTGTTTGCAATTTCTAGTTCATCTACCGCTAGTTATCCCTAGCAAGTGGCTAGCGAAATTAGAGTCGATTGCTCAACCTCCTAGGAATTAAAACTTGTTTACAACAATGATTAACCTAATTGGATTAAATCTACGTTTATTTCAACATCCTATTTACCTCATTTGAGTATTTGCTTGTCTTGGTTTACCAAAGTGTGGAGAGAATTGATTGAATATTGATTTTTGGTTTAATTCATTATTTGTTATATGTTGTTAGCATAGGTTTAAATTGATAGCATATTTGATAGAAATCACTCAACGACTTTATTTTACCTAGCTATTAGACTTTGCTATAGTATCCCGGTAATCTAGCGGGCGAAGGGAAGAAGGACCTGGATTTGACAAATTTTATTCTTGTGTAGCTAGGAGTTTAATTTTGATTGAACTTTTAGCCGCATCAATAGACTTCATAGGAAAATCTTTGTAATCTCACTAATTAGCTTTCCCATGATCAGTTACTATTAAATCTTAAGATAGAGGCTTTGATCGCACCAAAAAGGGGGAAATTGTTTGGAATACTGTTAGTCCCCTATTGTTGTAATTAATTCAAAGTCATAGTTTGATATGTTTTGGTGCATCAAAGGTCTAGCAACTCTGTATCGAGTCGATTGTAAAAGTCTTGTATAGGAATTCATACTCGAGGTGTAATAGAATTTGAAAAGAAAAAGAATCAAGGATGCTGAAGGAGTCAGCAGACTTGACGAATTGTTGAAGATTGCTAAAAGAAGAAAAAGGCCAGCAATGCGTAGGAGTGCGATATGAATGCTGAAGAAGTAACTCCAGCAGAATCTGAAGGTCTTAGCTCAAATTGCTGAGATACCCAACACGTGCCAGCGTCCAACAAACAACAATCAGCAATCAAGAGAAGTTTCTGAGTCGTGAATCAGATAGATCCAAATCACTAGGAAACCTGATGAATCAGAGGATAGAACAATCATCATACATAAAGGAGGGTTTAGATCTACAACAAAAGATCCGTTCTAACAGAGACGACTACTGGTAGAAGCTAAGCCAATCAGAGATGAGGAGACTTGAAGAGTCTCTGTCCAGTACAGAAAAAACAAGAACACATATAGGCGATCATTGCCTTTGAGTCTAACGGATAAGTTTCAAACAACCGTTTGAATCATCACCTATAAATAGGTTTTTCCATATTTGATTCAAAGATTCACGATTTTCTACATATAGAGATAACAAAAGAGATCAAATATACTCTCTACATTATGCGAACTCATCTAAGCTAAGTTCTTAATTGAAGATTTCCCACAAGCTTTCATATTAGAAGCTCGAGACCTGCGAAGTTAAGCATCCAAGGTTATTTTTGGATATCTACTCTGGAAAGAATCTAGCAGTCATGATTGCCTTGCAAGCGTGATTCTTACGGGCAATGCCAACACAAGGATAGGTTTTTGGAAGAACAATAAAACTCCCAGCAGTCGACGTCCAAGGAGAAGGGAGGTTTGTCCTCACTCTACGGAGCGACACCGGTTGAAGATTGCAGATCGATGTGCTTGAAGGTACGTGCTGACCAGATGGACGAGCTGCTTAACGTTAGAGATCAGGCCTGACCTTGTACTCATTCTTTTAATGAATTTCAGTCGGAGGACTGAAGAGTGGACGTAGAACAATTGTTCAAACCACTATTAAATCCTTGTGTCCTTACTGCTTTATTTCGTTATATTCTGCGCATACATATATTTAAAACTCAACACACCTAGTGTTGTAGTATAAACTGCAATTTGGTTTAACGAATATTTTAGCTAAAACACATTTGATAAACACTTGCTAAGTCGAGACCTTAGCAAGACAATGCAAGAATGATTTAATACTTTAGCTACATATAAAACACTCCGATCAGGGACCAACACACAGTGATTGAGCAAGCAAAATCATCTAATGTATTGAAACATAATTTTTTAGTTAATTGTTTGAGCACATAAACTTTGAGGGTTTGATGGTTTGAAAATGAATTTAAAACTGCTGAATTAAATTTATTAGAATTTTGAAAGAGTTTTGGAAATTAACAGAGAAAAAACACATATTCTAGGCATAAGTGCTAATCTTAGATATCATGCAATGGAAATTTCATCGATCTTGAAACACATACATAAATGTGGAACATCGTTAATTTATTGCAAATTCCAAGTTTTGGCAATTTATAAAGTTGATTATTGAATGTGTATACACTTTCGGTCTCTAGAACAGTTCAACAACTCTAGAAAACATCATATTTATTGCCATGATTTATTCCTTTCTTTTCAGACAGTTCACACATCATATTATCGATTCCTAATCCCATTAATTAATTCTCACATTTAAGTCTCAAATTAATTAACTAAAACCTAATTTAGTGGCCAACTATTTCAGATTCAGAATTAACCCAAGAATTGATAAACCTTGACTATTAATTTGGTCGATTCAATAAACCCTAAACATGCATCCAAGGTATTAACAATTACCCTAGAATATGATAAAAAATTTACCTACTCATTTACATGGAGATAGAAAACAAGAAAAGATAGAACCTATAAAAACTCTTCATAAAATAAGCGTGTTGTCGATTCGGATTGAGGCTAGTAAGTTCCTGATAGAAATCTCGAATCTAATGTAATAATAAAAGAATACAATGAAAAACACAAAGTCTCTAAAGTGAAAAAAGTCTTAATTCTTGAAACTTAGGTGCTATTTATACATGGTATGATGTCTTTAATCTTGTAGTGGCCCCAAGTCTTGAAATTCTTGCAAAAAAAAAAAAAAACTTAGCATTTCGGCCGACATCCCAAGCATTGATAGAAATACAACTCTAGTGTTGACCGAGATAGCTGCAGTTTGAATCCTCATTTACTCTACATGTCGATCGACATGGGTCATTGATGTTGATCGAAATTCAGCACTTCGACTCTCCGGCCCCGCTCTACATGTCGATCGACGAGCCTTGCGTTGGTTGAAATAGACAACTTGCCTACAACCTCAATTTCAACACTTAGAAAATTTTTGACCTCCAAAAGCTGCAAAATTCACCACAACAAATAAACTAATATGTGCGTAAAATGACCTATTATTCGATGTGTGTGCATTCTTGTTTGTGTCCATTTTTCACCCATATCATAAGTTTTTCGTATGTTTTTGTCTCGTTTTCATGATTTGTGGTGTTTGAGTTGTGTAGGGATGGAATGGAGCATATTTTATCAAGTTTGACCAATTTTCGATGAAATACCGACCCATATGAGTTTCTAGTGCTGGAAATACCAACCCGGATGAGCAGAGGAGCAGCAGGGGTGATTTCAGAGCCAAATCCCGATCCGGACATCTTTGGGGTCGATCAAGATTTGCCTCTATTCGGCTCATCTCGACCAAACCCCTGCTCAGTTCGGTTGATATCTACTCAACAGAGCCAAATACAGGTCGATCCAGATAGGTCCGAGGCAATCCCATGCGTTCTGCCTTGGCAGTTTTTCAGGTTTAAATGATCTCGGTCGAGACGATCTCATCCGGGGCGATCTTTGTGGCTGATAACTTAATATAAAAGGGGAGAACGCAAATTGGAAGAATTTTTTGGCGTATCTTTGACGGTTACTCACTTAAATTACACCTCCCATCCCTTTTAAACATCAATTGAAGAGCTTTAATGGTAAATCCAACGAAATTGATGAAGGAATGAAGATCTAGAGTAGAGATCAAGAAAAAATCAAGTTAATTTGGGAAAAATCTCTTGCTTACCTCGTTTGTAATGGCTAAGTTGTCTATTTGCTTTTATTTGAGCCAAATAAGAGGTATGTGTGGCTAAACTCTATTGGATGTTGAATTGAACAAAGTAGTGGATAGTTTTGGTTGATGAATTGATTGTTTACCTCTCTCTATATGATCCTATTTTTATGCAAATGATTTGGATAAGAGCCAGTCATTTGTTAATTGACACTAAGATTGTATCCAATACGTGGATTAAAGTGTCGTGAATAGTGTGTTCTTATGTGTGTCTCAATCCAATCCCTGTGCGGAGGTAGCACATAGGTTGATAATTAACGAGCTTTTGGGAGTGTCGTAGAATTTGACAACGTAACAGTTCAATAATTTTATTATATTTACCATTAGTTCGCAAGTACAAAGGGGATTAATCAAATTCGTGTGAATTGATCATCTATAGAGAGATTAAATGAGTTTACAACATTTAATTAACAAAAATAGTCCACTACCTACTTTCTCCATATTGTAACTCTTAATTTTTTTTGTTCTATCTATTATTGAGGTAATTGAGGTGTACTTTTGATTGAGGAAATCATGTTGAATGTGAGTTTTGATTTAAACGTGGTAGTTGTTGTTAGATGTTAGTTTAATTTCATTGCCTAGATAACAAACATACTCAACGATTGTTTTACCTAGATATTAGCCTTTACATAAGTAATCGGTATTCTAGTGGGCGAACCGAGCAAGGACCAGATTGATATTTTATTCTTGCATTGCATTAGAAATTCTATCGAGTTTTTAATGTGATCAAGTTTTGGCGTCGTTGCAGGGGACTTGATTGAGTAGGTTACTAGATATTGGAGAAAGTGTGAAGCTTGTAGTCTAGGTGTTTGTTTGATTGATTTATATTGTTTTTTTTATTGTTTTAGTTGTTGTTTGGTGAATGGAGCTTGTGGATTCTTGTTGGTGGTGTATATTCACAAGATCCAATGCTCAGCTACTTGAGGAATAAAGGAGAAATCAAGGCTTAGAAGAAGAGGAAGCCAAAATGGAGAATTAAAGAGGAGTTGACACAGAGAGACTTGATAATTTCCGAAGGCAATTAGAGGAGATGAAATAAAAAATGCTAGAAAGACAAAGGCCACGAAAGACACTCCTGGGTGTGTACGAGAAGATGTGGGAAGGTGATTACCAATGGTCAGAAAATGCAAGAGAGGATCATACAGTGAATTTCGTAAAATATGCTAGTGAAGATGAATAGTTGAGAAGCAAATTAGACCTTATGCCAGAACAACTTAAGTTGTTGAAGATGTCAAGGAGAAAAAGTGAGCCAGTCAATAGAAGCAAGTATGAGACGAATGATGAGATATTTGAAGAGATCCCAATGCAAGTGCTGGCCATTGACAAGCAAAAGAATGAAAGGAATTGGGAGAGGGCATAAATAGAAGAAGTCAAAGAAGAAGGAATAAAGGTGTTGCAAGAAGAGGAACGAAAGAATGAGGGTGAAGTGATACCTCAAGGAGATGAGGAGGATGAAGGCACCAAGGAGTCGGTGCAAGATGTTGATTATGTGAAGAAAAGTGTTAATGAGATGCCTTGACCCGAGGAAGTTAAAAAAGTTCCAGCTTTTGCACAACTTTTGGAAAAAGTGGTGCCAAAGGAGAAAGGTAATGAGGTATATAAGTTGGATGAACGGATGGATGAATCTCTTGTAGTGGGAATTTGTTGGTATGATGGCTCAGAGATAAAGTCAACAAAGGAAGCATTACCTTCGCCCTTCAAGTTTGCTAAGACATACAAACCTCCTTGGAAGGATGAGAGGGGCATAAGGAAGGACATGGTGAATAAGTTGCTTCCATGTAAGGTCCGCTCAAGAGCGAAAGGTATTTTAAAAATCCACAAGACCTTTGAAAATGGATGAACAAGGTATGGAAGTCAAGCTAATGACTTTAAACAAGTGCTTGTTGGGAGGCAACCCAACCAATTTTCTTTCTTTTGTTTATTTGCTTTTAGTTGTTTTGATTTTGAATAAATGTTTCGTTTCCTTGATTCATATGGTGTTTCAAAGAGGGATGAATTATCTTGTGTGATGATTTTGCATACATATTGTGTTTGGGTATTGAGAAATTTAAGTTTAGGGGATGCAGTTTCGCCTTATTGCTGAGAATGTGGTTGAAAATGAGCAGGGGAGCTGGAAAACAAAAAGAAATTTTGTCGTGGACTGAAAATTTTCGCCCCAGACTACAAAATATTGACTGAACTCGACCTTGTTCTGCCCTGGGTTAGGTCGAGATCGATCGACATTTCAAAATTGCTGGGGGAACAGAAGAAAATATCGACTGAACCCCCCTTTGTTCTGTCTTTGGTTAAGTCGAGATTGATAAAAAAAATTCAAAAATTCTATGGAAGACTTCCGGTTTATTCTTCTCCCTATCCTACTCTATCTACCTTTCTTTTGCATGATTTAGCTATGATTAGTCTAGTATTTTCCACATGTGGATTAAGTTTTTACATGTGAATTTGGATTTGATTTAGAATGGTGGGATGATATTTTTGATATGGATATTGTTGGAGGCTTGGATAATTTTATCTTTTGTTGACTAAATATTGATTTGAGATTCATTGTTCTATTCTTTCTACATTTTGGTTGATAAATGACATGTGGAATGTATGGTGGAGCTACTGGTACATGGTTTAATTTTGATAATTGTGATTGATTGTTAGGTGGAAAGATGTTTGAATGAGACTATTTTTGGTTTGAATGAATATATTTTATTGAGGATTTATTGTGGAAGCGTTTTGAGTGAGATTTTTGAATTGGTGGAAATGATCTTTTGTTGGTATAAATTATGCTCAATTGGTGGTGTTTGTGTTCGTGCTTAATAGGTACTGTAAGGCAAATGGAGAAGCGGTTTGATCGTGAATACCGATGGGTAACATATTGTATCGTTCTCTTTGCCATTTAGATTTTATGCATTTTAGTTGCTTGTTTTAGGTTATTTGTGTGTGTTGTGTGATTGTGTGTGAATGATGAACCCAAACTAGGCTTGATATCTACTCATGATTAGCTAGTGAAGTGTGAAGTTGACCTTAACATATGATAGGGCGGAATCTTAATATTGAGGCATGCTTAGGTTAAAATTTTGAATTGCCGAGTTTTTTGAGTGATTAATGCTTAGGACTTGACAAAAAGCCGTGAGAATTGAGCCTTGGCATTATCATATCTTTTCGGTTGTGAGAGGTGAGATTGAGAGCAAGAAATCTAGAACTTGTATCCGTTCTCGATATATTAGCATGAGCATGTAACTAGAAATTTATATTAGGCCATCAATTCCTAGTCCTACCTTACACATCGGGAGTATAAGGTGTTCTATTTGATTACTATTTGCCTTTCATATCTTTGATCCCCATGATTGAGCTTGAATGAAGAATTTCTTTGACATAAGTAGGACAAAGTTTGGGGGAAATGAGAGTATGAGGGTGAATACGGTGTTGTGAGATTGGGATCGGAATTATTTGGTATGATGGTTGGTTGAAATACCATTTGATGAGGCAAGAAAAGAAAGGAAATGAAACGGAGGTTGAAAGTCTTGGAAACATGAGTACCTACAAAAAAATTATGGTTGTTGTGACAAGAACAAGAAAGAAAAAAAAGAATGAATGAAAGAAAAAAAATGTGAGAAAATAAAAGAAGGAACCTGAAAAGAAAGAATTGAGAATAGAATAAGCCTTGAGATTAGTGGTTCAAAGTTGAATTGGGGGGTTCTTGAGAATTTGAGGTGTTTAGCTACTTTGGTCTAAAACCACCACGTTATAACCTAAACAAAGACATCCTTGATTCTAGGATCTAGCTCATTGTAGTATAGTGGTGATAATGGATGCAAGCTTGTGGAAATCGAGCTAGATATCTTGTGCTTGTGTGAATTGTCCCTAAACACGTAAGGGAGTGCATCTCATTTCTTTTATCCAATTTGTTAAGTGGATTGAGTCTTTAGCATTAACCGCATCACAAAGTTAGGTGATAATCTCGTTTGACTAGAGCATGCTAAGATAGATAAGATAAGCTATGAGGTATTGCACGAGGTAGAATGATTGATTTGTTTTATTTTTATTGAGGAAAATCATAGGTTCAAGTTTGGGGGATTATGATATGTGCGTAAAGAACTTTTATTCGATGTGTGTTCATGCTTGTATGTGTCCATTTTACACCCATATCATATGTTTTTCATACATTTTTGTCTCGTTTTCATGTTTTGTGGTGTTTGAGTTGTGTAGGGATAGAATGGAGCATACTTCATCAAGTTTGGCAAATTTATGGTGAAATACCGACCAGGATGAGTTTCTAGTGCTGGAAATACTGACCCGGATGACAGAGGAGCAACAGGGGTGATTTTAGAACCAAATCCCTGTCTGGACCACTTTGGGTTTTGTCAATATTTGCCTCTGTTTGGCTCATCTCGACCGAACCCCTGCTCAGTTTGGTCGATATCTGCTCAACAAAGCTAAATACTGGTCAATCCAGATCGGTCCCGAGCAATCCCAGACATGCTGCCTTGACGATCTCATCTGGGGCAATCTCTGTGGCGGATAACTTAATATAAAAGGGGGGAAAACACAATTCGGAAGAATTTTTTGGCGGATTTTTGACGGTTACTCACTCAAATTACACCTCCCATCCCTTTTAAACATCAATTGATGAGCTTCAAAGGAAAATCCAACCAAATTGATGAAGGAATTAAGATCTAGAGTGGATATCAAGATCAAATCAAGTCAATTTGGGGAAAATCTAGCTTACCTCTTTTGTAATGGCTAAGTTGTCTATTGATTTTTATTTGAGCAAAATAAGAGTAATGTGTGGCTAAACTCTATTGGATGTTGAATTGAACAAAGTAGTGGATAGTTTCGGTTCATGAATTGATTATTTACCTGTCAGTATATGATTAAGTCATGCTAGATCCTATTTTTATGGAAATGATTTAGATAAGAGCCAGTCATTTGTTAATTGACACAGAGATGGCAGCCAATATGCGAGTTAAAGTGTCGTGAATAGTGTGTTCTTATGTGTTTCTCGATCCAATCCCTGTGTGGAGGAAGCACGTAGGTCGTGAATCAGATCTCAGTCCAAGTATAGGGAGCCCAGTCGAAGATCTGTATAATAAATCAAAATTGTAATAGATAGGATTTATATTTAAATTTGTATCATGAGGCCTCAAGGACATTTTTATTTGTTTATAATTTGTTCTCGCATGAAATAAGTGCTTTATTTAATTGCGCAACATCCAAGCATGTTATAGATAATAGGAGCACGCTAAATACTTTTATTTACAACTTTAAAACATGCTTATGTAATTTATTTTTTGTAATTAAATTATGACTATAAATTCGGGGTTCATTCTTTGGATGATAGAATTTTAGTAATGTTATAATTAATGGCTACATAAAATAATATGTGCAATTGAACCTTATGAAGTGTAAGTTACTAAGCTGTTAAATTTATATTATAAGTCCTCCATAAAGTGATCCTTTATTGGAAATAGATAATTGATTAGGTAAAGGTCTACATGTGTAGCTTACATAATTTATTATTCATAAGTTCTAATAGATGAGATTTCTTAAAGACAAACATTTAATTCATGGGAGAAGTGGGAGCTCATGCGCAACGTCTACATGTATAGCTTGCGTATGAAATTTTCATAAGTTCGCTCGGGATTGAATTAAATGACACAACCTTATTATAAGAGATCATGGTGTGTCCTAGTATATCTTTATATCGGAGGGTTGGCTTTAGTGGTATGCTAGCTTAGATATTGTCCAGAGTATAACTCATTTGTGATGTCCCTGCTCAGTAGGATAATTTGGTCTTAGTTAGTGTCCGATTATTAATTCCATTTGTCTAAGAAATCCTGGAATGGATTGGAATTAAAGGACTTGATTTGAAAGATGCAGACTGGTCAAGTGTTTTGTTGTAAACGTCCACATGTGTGGCTTTCAATAGTAATACTTAGGCAAATTGGAGGAACCATTAATATGGTTTTAATTTTTGTTTATTTCAATTGTTTGCGATTATGTTTTAATCTCTGCTTTAATTTATTGTTTCAAGGCATGTCTTTATATAATGTAATCAATATCTTAGCACAAAACCAATTAACCGGTCCAAATTTTAAAGAATAGAAACGCAATTTGGATTACATACTTGTTGCAGTGGAACTCAAGTTTGTCCTCGATAAGCCTCGTCCGACAACTCCCACTGATGCATCGACTGATGAGGAAAAGAGCTACTATAACAAGTGGCTCAAGTCAAACAATATAGTGAAATGTTATATGATGACTACAATGTCCAAAGTACTTGCACAACAACATCAATCATATGATAATGCTTGTGAAATCATGGAAAGCCTCACAGTAACCTATGGTGAGTCTGACCGAGCTGTTAGATTCAATCTCATGAGGGAAATCTTGGGAAAGAAAATGGCTGATGGTAGCTCGGTCAAAGAGCACGTGGTCAGCATGACTCATCTTATAGATGAACTCACGCTGCACGAAGGTGGTATCGATGTGGAAGTGCAGGTTGATATCATTCTCAACTCTAAGCCGAAGTCCTTTGAGAACTTCAGACTGAATGTTGTCATGAACATGAAGGAGTACACTCTTACTGAGTTACTCAATGAATTGATGGCAGCGGAATCAGTGATGCTTCCAGAAAAGGTTGCTTTGGCCACTTCTCAAAACCGTTCTACTGCGCTGGTTGGGAAGAAGCGCAAAAGAATTTTTAAGAAGAAAGGCAAAGGTACAACTTCTTTGTAGAAGTAGAAAAGGACACCAGCGTGCCTGCGAAAAAAGACAAGTGTTTCAGATACGTCAAGGCTAGTCACTTGAAGAAAGATTGTCAAATCAGGAAGACTGGACAAGGTGCGTCATGTGCTTTTATAACGGAAAAATGTTTAGCCTCAGTTTCTACCCATTCATGAGTAGTGCATACTGGAGCTACTCATCATGTTTGTTATACTTTGCAGGGTTTCAAGCCAACAAGGCAATTGAAGCATGACGAGGTTACCATCTCAATGGGCAGCGGAGAGCGAGTCTCAGTAGTAGCCATTGGAGATTTTAATTTATTCTTTGAAAAAAATGTTTTGATTTTGAGAGATGTTTTATATGTGCCGGTGTTTTGACAGAACTTAATTTCAGTTTCCAAGCTATTTAATGATGGATTTTTAGTTTTTTTTCATAGTGGAGTTTCTATCATTGGGAATAACAGTGTTATCTATCATGGCAAACTTGTTAACTCTCTTTATATCAATAATTGTAAGCATAAATCTTCCGTGAATGTTGCAAACTCATCCAATAATAATAATAATAATAATAATAATAATAATAATAATAATAATAATAATAATAAT